>JBANCZ010000987.1:0-26144 GCA_037040025.1 Sphaerogastrella javana | reverse complement strand
TCTCTCTCTCTCTCTCTCTCTCTCTATCTATCTGTTTGTTTGGACAAACTATACTATGTTGTACAATAACAAAGATTAATTTCCGAAAATGCAAAACAGTCAAATGCAAAATGACCAACAGTGAAAAAAAAGAAGGAAATAAAAACGCAAATGGGTATCCATTTCAAAAAGCCATTCGAAGCCAAAGTCCCCACACTAATCAAAAAACTAAATGCACAAAACTAATGCCATTAATTCCAGTAGACAAAATCTGAAAAAAAAGGAACACCCCAAAAAACAAAAAAAAATCTATAGTGAATCGGGGAAAACTAGAAAACTGAAAACTAAAAACTGAGAATTGAGTGCTGAGTACTGGGAAATGCCGTTGCTTCTGCTTCTGCTTTTGTTGTTGTTGCTGCTGCTGCTGCTGCTGCTGCTGCTGCCATAATTGACCCACATCATTAGCCGAAAGGAAATGAGCTGCTTTTCAGTTGCTGCAACTTGCAGCTAACCCAAAAAAAAAAAAATGAGTGGCAAGGACTACGAGCTGTAAGCTGCATGCTACAAATTACTTGACTCTCACAGAGAAAGAGAGCCAAACTTTAGCGCAGCAGTAGTAGAAAAAGAAAAAAGAAAAATAGAAAAACGAAAACGAAAAAGAAAATATATATATTTTTTTTATAGTATACTTCAAATGAAATTATCTGCGCTTTGAATAAGGGGCAGAAACTGCAACAGCAGCTGCAGCAGTAGCATCAACCAACTGGGCGATACTTGCTGCACAGTGGCAGCTTCAGTGGGTGCAACTAGGGAGCGAGGGGTCTTCTGGGTTTGGGCGGTTGGATCTGCTACTGCATTTTGTTGTGTGCAGCTGTTGAAAAGAGGGTCATGTGAACCTCGAAGCACGCACACTGCCAATTTGTGTGCGGCAATAAAAAATAAAGCAGCGCGCGCTCTCTCTCTCAGCGAGCTCAACGCTTCCACAGTGTTTACACAGTCCAGCAACAGCAGGAGCAGCATCAGCAGCAAACAGCAGCAAACAGCAGCAGCAGGAGCTGCAATTGCTACCCCTAGCAAGCATCAACCTTCCCTCGCCCCTGCGTTGAACCCCTAAGAACCTAGAGCTTCTTCAGCATCAGACGAAATGTAAACTGTGCGAAGAGCTTTACCTCCCTCAAGCACCCTCTTCTGCAACCCTCACGCTCTCTCATTGTCAAACTCACTATCTCCCTTTCTTTCCCTCTCTCTCCCTCTCTCTCTCTCTCTCTACCTTTCTCTCTCTCTCTCTCCCCATTACTCTCTTTCTCTCTCTAGGTCTCGCTTTATACTTTTCTATATGTATATTCTCTCTGTCGGGGGCATGCTTTATGTGTTGTCCTTGCCGGCTGCTACTTCAACTTGCTCCTCGTTATGTGCCCCATACCATGACACCAAGCTCACTGACAACCTCTACCCTTTCCCTCCCTCTACCCACCCATTTTAGCATTCCCATTCCATATGCAACCCCAACACAAACACAACAAAATTACTTTGCATAAGCATGCAGCGATAGTTTGTCTGTATGTGTGTGTCTGTCTGTCTGTCTGTCTATCCACGTTAATGTGTATGTGTGTGTACATATATGTGTACGTGTGTGTGTGTGTGTGTGTGTGTGTATTTTATAAAGTAAAACAATCCTGGTGAAAACGAGAAACTTGGGACTTCATGATGGGCCACTTAAAACTAGTTCAAAAATTTTCAATGCCTTGCGTCTTCCTCGTCAACGGCTTGCTTTCCACGCTATCATGCCCATTGCACACACACACACACACACACACACACACACACACACACACACACACTCGCACTCACATGTTGACATATAGTACCGTAGCAAATCGAGTAAATAATAGCATATATACATGATATATACAAATCTTTTATACACAACAAGAAATTGCAAAAAAAAAAAATTTCAAGAAATTGCAGAAAGACTTTTGAACTTCATAAATAATCTATAATTAAATTTTAATATTTATTATTCCAAGAGATTGTTTTCTTATTATAAACATGGTAATTAGATACGTCCCTTACTAATTAAATCTTTTATTCATTTAATGAAAAGTTTGAAAAATGATGAAATAATAAAGGATAGTTTTCTTCGTTGATTAGATCGTATATTTAAATAGTTAAGTGTAAATATTTCGCGAAGTGTAGTTTGCATTTGTTGACCTACACACTTCTACTAACTACTACTACTACTACTACTACTGCTACTGGTACTACTACTACTCCCACTGCTCTTGGTTGTATAGCACCTTTTGCCTTTGCCTCGGTTGCATCTCGCTCTGGGCCCTCTTTGGGGCAATCAGAGAGCTCTCTCTCTCTCTCTCCTCCCTCTCTCTCTCTTTCTCAGTGCATGTGCAACATGGTAGAGTCATGGTAGTCTAACGTTTTGTTTATGTGCTTAGTGTGGTACCCTGTTAGCATTTTATATTGGGCTATACTTTGCTTTATGGCACCCCAAAGTACACAAACTATCATAGACTACTACTCCATGCATCCTACGACTGCCAGAGCGTCCTGCTGAGAGTGCTCCAGCTCCAGGCAGCATGCGTACTAACTAAACAGCCTTTAGATGCACCCATACCATTTTGTAAAAAAAAGCGAGGCAAACAACGTCAGCTGGCTCTACGTTAACCCTGTTCAAAGTAGGAATAAGAGAAAAAAATACTATCGGTAGATATGCACAATTAAACCGATTCGTTAATGAATTGCAACAGTTCCATTTGGGAAATTCATATTCCCACTGAGCATTACATGACAATGTTTCTTTTGAGTTCCATTTTATTTATTTTCATTTTCTGGTTACCCTTAAGTTAACTTGGCTAATTGTGCAACTACCCCGTGGCGAGGACAAAGCATCTCAGCTGTTGCGGTAAAGTACTCTGCATATTATTTCAGGAGCAGTTACATCCTTAACCATCATGTCCAGTTCGCTGATTGTTGCGCTTGGCTGCCTGTCAGACAACCCAGTTCAAGGTACAAAACTCTGGTCCTAGCTCTAACCCTAACCCAAACATGAACGCTAACCCTAAACCTAGGAACCCCTAAAATGTCAACCCCTTTTATTTTTCATTTGAGTTAACAGCGAACTGCGCGCTATTTGCATTCAAGTCGACCACTTTTTCCCACTAGCCCGGATAGAAGGCGTCGACTAGGGTTGCCACCGTGTTCAAAACGCTCAAACGCAAATCTAAACTACGTGTACACTGCAAAAATATTACGATGTGACTTGAAACAATCATCGCAACCTTCATAAAATGACATGATTTCATATAATATGATATATCGTTGAATCATATAGAATAAATTCTGTTTAAAATACAAATTTCTTTTCTAAAGATTAAGTTTACATTAAATTATCCCATATAATTTCAGAGATCTCCTTTCTCTCAGTCTACTGACTCCTGCCAGCCCTTCGCAGCCTCCGCTATACTGTACTGTACTGCGCACCTTTAGCACCTATCGCCTATAGCTACCATATGTACGTAAAGGTACCTATATTCACTAGTAGGGTTCCAGTATCTCCTGCTCTTTTTTCCTCTCTCCCTCGAGGTACGTCTGCCTATTTTAGTCTTTTGTGCATGGGATTTTGGTCTAGGGGTAGCTGCTATAACGGTGTTGTCGCCTTCGCTTTACCTTTAATGTCATTTTGTAGCATTTTTATTTATTTATTTTTAGTGTTGCGTCCTTTAGGGTTTTCTTTCGGTTTTTGGTTTTGAGTTCTCTACTTCTCCTTCTCCTCAGTCAGAGCCTCAGTCTCCTTCGTAATCTTGCAGCTGTTTACGACACAACGTCAACGACTCTAGACGCGTTCCTTGCTCCCAAGTGTTGCCTCTCTTCCTTTCCCGCTCACTCTCTCTATCTCTCTCACTCTCTCCCTTTCTATTTCTGAATCTTTCACTTTGAGTCTGGCTCATTCTCTCAATTTTCTCACTGTAAACTAGACTAGACTTTGGACACAATTTTATTTTCGCTTACTTCTTTTGCAACTTTTTTGTTTGGCACTTTATTTATATTTAAATTTTGTAGCTCAAAGAGTATTTAGTTACTGGGTACCGTTGACGCCCATTTTGCACATCTTGAGCTACGCTTATATTTTCTCCGTAGACTATATATACTCTATATATATATATATATTTCGTGCAAAGTTTTTTGGTCTCTGCGGTTGCACCTCATCTCTTTTTATCTACCATTCGACCTACCATGTTTTGCCTCACCTTCTCCCTCATTCTGCCATTCTTTCGCTCACTTCATCAACCCAAAAACTAACTGTCAACGGCACCTGATCTCTCTTTCTCCCCCTCTCTCTCCCTCTCTCTCTCTTTTACTCTATATATCTTTCCCTTTCTCTGTTTTGGGTTTGAGTCGCAGAGCAAGTGATGCCTCAGGGCAAAGTGCAAGCAGCGCATCAACAACTACAACTTTTTTTGTATGCTTCCTGTTCAATATATAGACCGTATCTCTTCACCCGCATTACCACTTGTCCTTCCCCTCTCTCCAATCTGGCCATATTCAATGTGGACCCGAACCCTTTAGCCTTTTATAAGTTGCACAAACTTTTAATCAACTGCTGCTCTTCTCTCATAGCTCGTTAGGTTTGGAGTTTTTACTTCAGTCTTTTTTCATTTTTTTTTTGTCGCTTTTCTCATTTTTTGTTGTTGTTTTGTTACTAAGTTTTATCCATATATAATAATTTCTACGCAGAGCGAATTTATGATCTACACCTTAAAAAAATGACAGCATAAAAATAAAAATATTTAAAGATTTTTGAAAGATTTGTTTTAATGGATTTAAAATTGAAAATTTTTACAAAACTTACAGAGTTTCGTAGATTTCATTAGAACATTTAAAGAGGTAAATTTATATATATAAAATCGGGAGGCATATATAAAATATTTATAAGATATACATACAATAAAATGTGTCTATAAAACTTTAAAAAATTCAAAAGATTTGAATTCAAATATTTAAAATTGGAAATTTATATTAATATATGTATAATATATGTATTTATGTACAAAATTTGCAGATTTTTGTGGATTTCGTTGAAACATTTATAGAGGCATAGAGTATATTTATATAAAAATGTATCTATATAAAAATTCAAAAATATTTAAAAAATTTTAAAATAATTAAAATTTTTATAATATATTAAATTTGTCAAATTTTGTTTTTGATCCAAAGTTTTAGCTAATTTGATTAAACTTTTTATTTTCATGGTATTTTTTATTTTTATTTTTTTGAGTGTAGCATTTGATTGTTATTTGCGTTGCTGCAACTGTATAACAGCAACAACAATAGCAACAACAATGGCAAGAAAAGTTGCCATTTCATAAACTTTAATCGAAATGTTTTACTTCAATCAACGCCCGCTACAAACATAGGAAACGAGCAGCAGCAGCAAAAACTTTCACCAATTGCCACTGCACATTGCCACAGCACGGGCCGAGTTTTCCATTGCAACGATTCATCCTCCTGCTGGAAGCCATGGCAGCAGCAGCAGCAGCAGCAGCAGCAGCATTTGCTATGCCTGGTCTGCTCTTCATCTCTGGGATATAGCTCACTCTTTCTATCTTCCTCTCTCTCTCCCGCTCTATCTCACTCTAACACTCTGTTTCGCTGTCACCTCTCACTTTTCTCACTGCTATCTCTATCTACGTCTGGCGCTTTTTCACTATTTATCATTGTCAACTTGAGTGCGACGTTTGGCGCTGCTGCTGCTGCTGTTGCTGCTGCTGTTGCTGTTGCTGCTGTTGTTGTTGCTGTTGTTGTTGCTGGTGTTGCAGCCGCTTCGTTGATTTATCTTTCCGCTAAGCAGATGTAACATTATACGCCACAAATACATCCGACGTTCGTCTCTCTAGCTCTAGCTCACTCGTGCTACCAAGCACGTTGACAACTCTGGTCAGAATGGCTACCCTGCTGCTTTCTGTTTTGGCAGCATGCCCCCCCATTGCCCAAGGGTGCAATATTTCGTTTATTGTCAAATGGGCAGCACACACATATAGAGAGAGAAAGAGAAAGAGAAAGAGAGAAGAAGCAGAACTCACACTTGATTTTTTTGTGGCCGCAAATAAAAGACGTTCGAAAAAAATGCCAAAATGAGCTAATGTTGCAACTGCTTTAGAATTTCAAAGCTATTTATTAGCTTTAAAATGAAAATTTTTAAATTTTTAATAGAAATAGAAAATTACTTATCAAGTTTCGTATAAAAAAAAAAAAATTAAACATTCGAAAAAATTCTAAAAAATATTCGGATATATTTAATACAAAGATTTTAAACGCAAACTCACCGAATGATTACATATAATGAATGAATTTACCATAATTTATTGAAAAATTTACCTGCAATAGAAGAGAATATGAAATTTTATTAGTATATGAAATATGATTATTTTTATGGTTTTATAATTTAAAGTACAGAACTGAATGAAATTTAAATAACATTTATATATTTATTTACATTTTAATTTAGATCATTAAATAATTTCAAAGCATCTTTCTGAAATATGAAAATATTTTTAATGAAATTATTATACTTAAATAATACATAATTTTAAGACAAACTTTCATTCATTTATAAAATATAAATCCATAGAAAAGGCGAACAGTTGCACAACTTTGAATGCTTTCTACAATCATATTGAATATTTGCAAGTGTTTAAACTGCATTTGGGGATCTCTAATTCGTATGCATATGAAGTCTATAACTGTAGGCTATAGCTATAGCTATAACTATACAGTTCGCATATAGCTAGATATGTTGCTATAGTTTATGGAGGATTTTCGAAATGTTTTATGCCTGAATGCCTTCCAGGCGAAATGTCGATTTTACACAGGTCAAACCAAATAACAAAAAACAACCAAAAACTTTTCTATAAAATTTTTAGCTGCTGTACGTTTTATTGTTGTTGCACTTGTTGTTGTTGCTGTTGTTGTTGTTATTTGGCTTTTGTTTTCTGTTGGTATTTTGCACATGGGCACGGCAAAGTCGTCTCTGTTAAGGCTAAAAAAAAAAGTTCGGAGCCTGGGAGAATTTACAGACGGCGGCATGAAGTTTTGCTATTATATTTATTATTATTTTGCGATTCAAACGAAGTGATATAAATGTGTCACGTTTTACCAGTTCACACATACTCAACGGACAAACCAGGAGAGGTAAGGGGCCAAGCAGAGACGCAAGAGCAGGAGATCAGCCAAGGAGGCAGCTCCATCAGACAGTCCAATTCGCTGTCCAAGCAGCTAAGCTGTTGCCAGTTTTAGCCTCTTTTGCCTGGTGCCATACAGGTAACAATAACAATAACAACTACACCAACTACACCAACAACAACAACAACAACAACAGCAACAACAACAGCAACAGCAGCAACAATGAGCGAACAACAATCAGGCAACAGCAACACCAACGCCTCCTTTTGTTTTCCGCCAGCCTCACGCTTTGGATCTTTTACTCTGATTTTTTTTCTTCTCTGTGTTGTGTATATTTTTTATTTTGTTATTTGGCTTTTGTTTTGTTTTTGTGCTTTTGCTTTTCTTTTTTTTTTTTTGTAGTTTGCGCAACAATTTCGTGAGCGCTGGAAGATGATTTGTGTTACGAACTGGGCACTGAGACTGCCGAGACTGGGTTCTGCTAGTATTTTTGTTGTATTTTTTCTGTATTTTGTCTGTATTTTTTTGTATAATTTTTTTTTTTTTTTTGAAGTTGAAGCCGCATCAGATACACGTCCAGCGGGCGTTGCGACCGGTCGTCGTCGTCGGGTCTGCATTGTTTTTTGGGGGGCTTCTTTTGCAGCTATAGCCGATGCTGATTCTCTGACTTAATTTAATATCTGAGTGTGTGTATGTATGTGTGTGTGTGTGTGTCTTTGTGTATTTGGTACACGAAGAGAAATATAAAGTATCAAATATCAAAGTGATATTTTATATATAAACTGCACATACATGCATTAAACTCTTACTCATGACTGACTAATTGGCAAACCGCAAGCCAAAGGATGTTAAAATCTGCCGAAAATATACTATAACCTTAAGGAATTTTGAATAAATTTAATTAGTCAAAAATATAACCGTAAGGAACTTCGATCAAATTGTAAAAATAATTTAATAAGTTAAAAATGCACTACAACTACTACTATGATGATATTAAAAGATAAATTTAATTACACGAAAAATAAATTTAACTAGTCATAAATATTACCTTAAGGAATGACGATTAAATTTATAAATATATTTAATTATTGAAACAAAGTTTTGATGAAATTAAAAAACAAATTTAATAAGTCAAATATACCATAAGCTTGGTGAGTAATGATGAAATTAATATATAAATTTAATTACTCGAAAAAAAGAAATTTATCCAGTCGAATATATAAATTTTAATCATATTAAAACATTAATTTAATTAATCAAATGTGTGCTATAATTTTATGGAATTAATATAAAATTAATTTATTTAATTAAAATTGTTTTACAATTCAGTCTTTCATTATTAATCTCTCTGTCTTTATTAGTAATTAATAATATTTTATTATTTATTTATCATATATGGTGAAGATCCTATTGTTTTTTTTTTAAACATATTTTTTGCTTTCTTTTGTTTCTCTCAGTGTACCAAAATACAAGTCTGGCTAAGTCAAAACTATAGCAAAAGTTTTGCACTCCGATTGCCTTGGCCAGGAGTATTGTTATGGCCATTCCTATTGTTGTTGTTGTTGTTATCGTTATTGTTGGCTTCTTTGCATTATTTCTGACTGGCGACTGTTGATATCAGTTTCTGTTGATCAGCATTAGCACCTCGAGTCGGAGAGCAGAGGGCAGAGCAGAGCCTCTGGGATTGCACTGTGAATTGTTCGTACGTGTTGGTGTTATGAGCAAAAGGAGTCTGTTCTTCTTTAGCTCCTTTTGGACTATGGCCATAACCATAGCTACTACCAGCCACACCTGCCACCCGCCCTATGCTCGCCACTGCTCTCAGCTCCCAGCTCTCAGCTTTTGGTATCGTTATTTACATCGGCATGCAGTGCAGCACAAAAAAAAAAGAAGAAAATGCAAAAAAAAAAAAACAGAAATGGAAACAAAATTATGTGGCATCAACAGCAACAGCAAGAGCATATGTATGCAATGCATTGCATCAATGCAGCTGGAGCACTTTTGGCATGAGTGTGGCCAGAGTTCGAATTTAATTTGATTGAAACATGTGCTACAACCATACCATACTATAGTCTCCTCTGTTTCTTCTTCTTCATCTTCATCTTCATCTGCTGACTGCAAGTACGTCTAATTTGTGATAATTTGTGGGAAGAGAACTCTACAAGTTGAAGTCGACTCTACGGAAATTACTAGGGCACAACGTCATGTGGGTTGTATGTATCTCTCTCTCACTCTATCTCTATCTCTTTGTAAGGTGTTGATATACAATTGCCTTATAAATCAGATAATTGGCATTATATAATGAAATGATTGCTCACACAATGCGCATGTGAATATGTGTAGTAATAAGAGACAGAGATAACTTCATCTGATCTTTATCATTATAAAGGTCATGTGAAACAGCACAAAAAACAACATAAAAACAAAACTCCCTTCATATACATTTGTTTCTTTTTTTTTTGTGTGAATAATAATCATAAAGAGAGACACATGTGCTGTATCTCGAATAAAGAAGAGTAAATATCAGTATGAGTTCAAAATTTACACACTATTTATGCTTTAAGGACTCTTCCCACAAGAAAATCTTAAACAATTTCTATTGTATATAAATTTATACTAAAAATTTACTTTATTTGTTCATAAATATTATAAATTAAATCAATAAAAATAAATCAATTAAAAAAAGAAACACAAACAATTTGCACACATAAAATTCTGTAAAAATTTAAATTTTTTTATGCATTTATAGATTTAGATTTTAATAGGAAATGTTTCATTCGTCATGGCTTTTACTGCCAAGTATATATGTATATATGTATGTATATATATATATATATATTTATTTAATAAAGAATGGACTGCTGCACCTTTCTGTTGAAGTTAGCCTGGCCAAATGTCAGCCAAAGTTTCAAATCAAAATTTATTATACTCTCCAAAACAAAGAGCATCATTCCTTCAACCCGAACCCAAAGTGTGGCAATACCAATTGAATAGAATAAAAAACGGTAGACACTCACACACACTCACTAAAAATAACAAAAATATACATACAATCACACACTCTTTCTCTCTCTCTCTCTCACACACACACATATACACACACACAATTGCAGCTATACAATCAGCATATTTCAAATGACATTTGTGCCCTAACGATAAGTCGAACTGTTGCTGCTGCTGTTGCTTCTGGTTCCCCTGAGAACATTCCATTCCATACCATATATATATATATATATATATGTATATATATCTTTATATACATTGTGAGACATGCGGCGACATTGGCCAAACATTGGCACATCATGTCTCTGAGCCAGAAAAGCTCAGCTGTTATTGTAGTTTTTCAATTTGAATGATTTAACATAAAGCGTGTGGAATGGCTGAAGAAAAGGTAAGACACAGTCCAAACAGAAGACTCCGACTCCAAGTCAGACTCAAGTTGGAAATGTGCGCATAATGCGACGCATTGTTTGGCGAGGGTATACGTGTGTTTGTGTGTTGGTGGTGTTGTTGTGGCAGGCCTTATAAGTGCCACGACGTTGGCAACACGCGCAAAAGTTTAACGGCCAACAATAACAATAACAAAGGCAACAACAACAGCAACAACAACAAGAGCAACATCGAAGAGGGCGCGCAAATAATTTCAATCGTCGTGAATCATGAATAATTCAAAATCATCATTACCAACACCTTTTGAGCAGGCAAAAGCGAAGCTCTCCCATGCCACAAACACTCACACAGCCACCTGAGAGTGTTGCCCAAAATGTTCACACTTCCCAGCGGCAGCAGCAACACCAGCAACATCAGCAACAACTACAACAACAATAGCAACAATAGCAACAACAACAACAACAATGAACAACTGCTAAACTGGCAACAGCAACTTTAGCTCAATCTGCAGTCGCATCGCCGCGTGTTGAAAAGGGGGCAGCGGCAACAGCAACAAAAGCAACAGCAGCAGCATCTATAGCAGCAGCAGCAGCAGGAGCAACAATACGTTCTGCACAAAACAAATCCATGCACCCATGGCCAGCGTGAGCTGAACTGAGCTGAGCTGAGAGGACGCCGCTCAAGTGCTAAACTGAGGCGGATTACCCCCGGCCAGGGCAAAAGCCAGCAACAACAACAGCAGCAGCAACAACAGCAAAAGTAACAACAACAGCAACAACATGAGAACAAACAAAACGCAAAAAAAAGTAAAAGAAAAACAACCACCAAAATCAGCAAGAAGCGCTGAAAAAAAGAAGAAGAAGTAATGCTACACACCTCCGCCCCCTATGACACGCCTCAAGTTTGAGCTGTTGCAACGCCAGCGTCTATTGTTCCATTCGAAATATGAGGCACGACTCTGGCATTAAACTTCAAAAAAAGAATGAGAAAAAAAAACGAATAAAAACAAAAACAAAATACGTTGCAAAATGCCAAAATGCAGGCGTTGGACGACGGACGACGGACGACGGACGACGGACGACGGACGACGGGACGGTCCAGACTTGGCCAAGAACAATATAAAAGATAAGGAAACGCTGTCAGACAACAACAACAACAACGCGTTGCTTCGAGCCACTTGAGCTAGCTGAGCTGCGCTGTGGTGCAGTGTGTCCCTCCCTGGCAGCACCGCCTAGTGCCACATCCTGTCCTGCACCGTCCTTGCAGTGGCTACAAAAAGCGTTTGCCTCGCCAAGTGTTGGCCAAGAAATAAAAGTTGCTGACCTTAGAGTCTCTGTGTCTGAGGCTAAAAACTGAGACGAAGTCTTCTCCAAGTCTTTGTCTAGGCAACAACAACAACAACAACAACAACAACACGAAAGTTTTGTAACATCTTCTATGTAAGTTTATGATACACTCAGATATAAAATATCAATGATTTAAAAATGTTCTAAAAATTTTATATAATTATTCAAATTTTTTTATAGAATTTGAAACTGAGTATATAATAAAATTTTACTTACATTTAAATATAAAATTTCAATAATAAATAAAAATGTCAAAATATATATCATTATTATGATATAGTTTATAGGATTTTAAAAGAAATATTGTTTTAAGGGGTCAGAAATTAATTTCAATCATTTAAAAATATACTCAAAATTCCAGATTGATTATTAAATATATTCAATGAATTTTAAAACAGATTGTATAAAAGATAAATACACTCGAAAATACAATTTTGACAATTTTAAAATATTTTCAAAGTTTTACCGTATTATTAAAATATTTTTATAGATTTTTAAAATATTATATTAAACACAGAAATAAAAATTCAATAATTTAAAAATGTTTAAAAAAATGTGCATAACATATAGACATATTTTTATAGGACTTTAAAACAAATATTATATTTGAAAATCCATACACCTTGTGAATTTTGATATAACGAAATCATAACAAATTTTTTCAAGTGTAACCTCACATTTTTCGCATAAAGGATATGAGGCAACTGCCAAGTAGTTAGCTGCACTGCTTCAAGACGGCGGCACTCGTTGTAGCCAGAATGCATCTAAAAACTTTTTTATATATATACATTTAGTATGTATGTGTGTCTGTGTGTGTGTGTGTGTCTGTTGGCCGCAGTGGCAGCTGTTTAATAAGTTTAAGCAATTAAAAGTGTTTTTAAAGGTGGCCAAAGGAGCTGAAGCAGCCACAGCCGTCGACCAAGACATTGATAGGCGCATAAAAGCAGCTTAATGACTACTAAAGAGGGGGAAGTGGGGACTGAGGGGGAAGCTAGATAGTAGCACTAGCTACGGTACGTATTAACGAGGTGAGGCATCATAAAAGTTCAGTTTAATAGACCAAGTTGCAAATGTGGTTAAACTTGATGATGTGTATCTCATGACGTTCAAAGCAGTTGCACTTACTACTGCAACTAAAGTTCGTAGTTCGTTGTAATAACTAAGTAAAACTTAAAAATAAAACCAAAAATAATGACATAAAAAATTTGTATATACAAAAAAAAAAATGAATAATAATAGAACTGCTACAAATATTTCACAATAATAATTTTTAAATATTTCTCTTGCATAAAAAATATTAAAAAAATAAAACATTCTTATGAAATAATTGAATCTAAAAAGTAAAACTCCTTAAAATAAACCCACAATTAATACAATTAAACATAAATTTGTACATATTTGAAAACAAAAGATTGTAATTCATTAGAAACTTTTATAAATATATCAAAATGTTTCTCAGTTCATAGCATAGAAAATGTTCCAATGAAATAATTGCAAATCTACCAATTAAATGAATTTATAAGCCAATATGTTCTAATTATTCACATATACGCGCCCTTATATCAATGCCTACCCTTTCTTCTGGTATATTCTATACCAACTAATAAAAATCATTTCGCATTTCATTAATTTTGCGCCAAATGATACGAACTATTTGGAAAACATCTGCAGCATTTCCAATTCAATTTCCGCAGTTCCCAAAAAAAAATAGGAAAAGAACAGTCACACAAGCACATGATCAACATTATCATCATGATGAACAGCCTGAAAACCATCAACATCATTATCATCATCATCATCAGCATCATTATGGTCATTGATCGAATGCGCGAATTGGATGCAGTGCAGTCATGCATGTGTTTTGATACGGGATTCTCGTTTACAATTGATTAATCCTTCGGCAACTTAATTTGCAGCAACAACAAAGAGCAACGGTTGCGCCCTGTGAAAATGATCTAGGTAAACAATATGTATGATTTTCACACACACACACACATACATATACATTATAGGGCCCCTAAGGCCCAACTGAAACTAGAACTAAACTGAGCATTGTTACCTTTTCTAAACAGGGTATTTCGTCAGCTGCTTTGCTTAGTCAGCACAAAATGCGCTCGATGCCTATTGTGACTTGCCAATTGGCAATGGGATTGCCCTTTACCCCTCAACTCTCTTTCTCTTTCTCCTCTCTCTCCTCACTCTTTTCATCTTTTCTCTACGCTTCACTTTTCTCTCTGTATTTTTTTTTGGTTGGTCAAAGTCATTTTGCGCATTTTCAATTTTCCCCAAAAGTTTTACCAATTCTGTGAGTTTTTGCCTGCCAGTAGCATAGAGAGACAGACGGGTAGATGGACAGAAAGACAGACGGAGTGACAGACAGACAGTCGGACAGACAGACAGACAGTTTGACTGCCTGTGTTACACAGCTGCTTTGTAGTCTTAGCGCATTCAAGCTGCTAATTAGGCGGCATTAGACGGCTAGAGTAGGCCAAAAGAGCGAATGAGAGAACGAATTCCCCCCTTTTTTCTCTTCTGAACCCGCCCCATGCCTCTTACAGCATGTCAGCCCAAGCGCATTAGATGCTTCACTAGACAGGGGGAGAGGGGGGGGGGAAGAGTGTGTGTGTTACCCAAGTCAAAACGAGAAATAAATGCCAATAATTTGGTTTTGCGCTCAGCTCAAACCAATCACCCACACCGTATTCGCTCTTAGTCACTCGCCTGCCCTTTTTTGGTCGAGTGGGGAGGGGGGTTTTTGGCCAAGAAATACAATTTAGTTTTTGAAAGGCTAACGAACTATTTTCACAGCCTCACACAGAGCACAGAGAGTAGCTCAAGTTGAAGCTGATGCTGTGGCCACTTGGCAAAAGTGCAAGCCAGGCAAAGGCAAAATCCAAAGAAAAATCAAAGGCAAAAAAGAAGGAAAAAGCAAAAAAAAGGTTCAACAATCGCTTGTGGTTGTTGTTGGTGTTGATGATGTTGTTGTTGTTGTTGTTTTTGTTGTTGCTGTTGTTGTTGTTGTTTGCTACGTGCACACAAACTTAATTTGAAGTTAAAAATGTGGCACACAAAGTGTGAGCAAACAAAGTTGCAGGTGAAGGGGCATCAATATATATACATATATAGTACTATACTATATATATATGGTATATGTACTATATGTTTGCTTATTTCAGGTTGTTTTTTGTTTTGTTGGGGTGTTTGTATGCTGTCAAAAAGGCATTGACTTGGCCTCATCTGGGGCACTTTTTATGACCAAGTTAATTTGAATTTGTTACAGGCAGCAGCAGTAGCAGCAACAGCCGCCACAGCAGATGAAAAGGCAACAAATGCTGCTTGTTTTAAGCCAACAATGACAATAGCTACAAGTTGTTAACAGCGGAAAATTGTTAAGGAATTTCCGTTATATTGATATTTCAATATTTTCCTGCGATAATACCAAATTACCAATATTATTGCAATAAATATATACATATTGCTTAGCTTACAAAAATGTATCAACGTATTTCTTTGCAATATACACATAAAATATAAATATATTTTATATTATAGATATAAATAGCAATATATTAAAATGTTTTATATTTTGGTTAATTATGAAAATAAAGTTTTGTTAAATGAAACATTTAAATATTATAAATTATAAAGTATATATTTTAGACTTTCACAGATACAAGGAAATAAAGTCAATTTGTTCTGTTATATAAAACATATTATACTTAAAATTACAAAATTTATATTATATAATTCCAAGTCTTCAATATTTTCATTTTTTAAATATTATTCTCTTCCAAAAATCTCAAATTTGTTTGATGCTTGCGATCAGCTGCTACACGAGCAAAAAAAATCGAAGAAAAATATTTAAAAAAAAAAAGAAAAAAAAAAAACAAAACAAAAAACTAAACCAAAAGATTCAACTGGTTTTTACAACCCTTCGCTGACTTTGGCTCATGTAAGTTTCCTTTTTTTTATTTTTTATTTACATTTTGTTGTTCTTGCCTTGCATGAGTTTTCACTTTGAAAAGTATTTGCCGCATGTGTCTGGTCTGGGCTAACTTTGGTGTTCTCCTGTTGTGGCTGGCTGTGGTTTTTGCCCCGTTTTCATTTTTTTCCCCGTTCTGTTTTTTGGTACTTTTTTTTTTGGTTTTTTTTTTTTTAGAGAACGTTTTGTACGTGCTCGGTTTTATGTGCATAGGATTTTCAATACCTCGCTATTGATTTTTCTACAATACATAATTTCTTTATTTCGTTTTTTTCTACTCCTGTTGTTGCAGTTGTTGTTGTAGAAGTAGTTGTTGTTGTAGCTGGTTATTGGTTGGCTGGTTGCCTGAATCAGTCTTTGTCATCGTTTATATATAGCATAAGATTCGATTATGCGATTTAATCTGATTTTGCACAAACGAATGATTCAAATGCAAATACACACACTCACAAACACTCACACACACTCAAACACACATGCCAGACAGCGGGCACAGTCAGGCATTTTGTTATTGGCATTAAGTATTGTGGGTAGAGTGGGCTTTAGTGGGCGTGGCTGTAGGATAACGCACAAGAGCCGTTTTCTCTGCAATCGGCATAGAAATGTGAGGTTATGTTTGCCCCATCACAATCACAACCATCCAAACGGTGTTGCCTGCCTTCGAATGCTTTTTCGGTTAATAGCTTGCGATATATAACAAGCAGATGAAAGCAAAAGATTTGCATTACAAAAACCGGCAGGTAAGCAAAAGGAAACATACGTACGCACACTGAAAGGGTAAATTCCCCTCTTTTTTTATAAGGGTGCGTAAAGGAGGTAGGGGGTAGGAAAGTCAAGCAGGCAACGAACAGAACGAATACTATGAGTTGTAAAGCCAAGCTGAATAGAGAAGGAACAGGAGAAGGAACTAAACAGAGAGGGAGCAGGACCTACTACTGATTCTCCATTTCTGTTCAGATGAAGGTGAAGTAACAGGAGCTGACGAAGAACCAGAATAAGAAGTAGGAGCTAAGGGACGCACATACAATTAGAGCAGGAGCTAGGGGGAATAAGCATGAATCTGGCAGCTCTGTAGTTGATTGAGTTTACGGTTGTGTTACTATTTTGTCGGTAGATAGATATAACCTGGCATTTGGGAATGCCTTCAATTAGAAATTAAAATCACATAAGGTTAGGTAACAAAATGTTTGCATGATAAATGCCTGCAAAACATTGATTCACATATCGTTTCCAATGGTTCCCAATTTACACGCAGTAATCCTTTATATTATAATTAAATCGTTTTGCACAGTTATAAAACCAAGAAATTTAATCTTCATGGAAAAAGAAAATCTGTATTCCAAAAACTATGTTTACATTTACAAGAATTTGATATGTGTAGTCTCAAATTAATTGCTAAACTTTTGCATAATTATTTAAAAATGAACTTTTATTTGGAACTCCTGCGCAAAAAACTGCATATAGATTGTACAAATGCTTGGAATTCTAAGCTTTTTACACAAATTTCCTTACATGCAATACTATACAGTATTGAAAATGATATGCTCACACGAAATGACCTTACTTCACCAAAAATACTAAGCGCAGAGTCCCTACTATTAGGCACCGTCTTTCTGTTGGGTATTCTTGAATGCACCTGAATTTAATGCACATCAAATTTCAAGTCATTAAATATAAAAGTCTTCAAAAAAAAAACTTGCAAAACTTTTAGCAGCCATTAAGCTGGCAATGTTCAAGCCAAAAACACACTGCATCAAATGCAAACGGTCGAAAACGCAATCAATTATTAAATAAAGGCAGAGCCATCAAAAAATCAAACATGAAATTAAATTAATGGTCCAAATTCAGGAGCCGCATTTTAAGATGTGCCAGGGATATGGAGCATTTAATTTATAGAGGTATACGTTTGTATCTGCGTGTGTGTGGGAGAGGTTCGCAAAAAAAGGTTCAATCAGAAAACATTAAAATTATGTATAAACATTTTTCTGGGTGGGCTACCGATATATACTATATAGTTTGATATATACAGTTATATGGAAGTATTAAAATGGATATTTACGAGGCGGCACAAATAATATTTTTTCTCCCTCCCGAACGGCTCCAAGGGGGCTTTTCCTCCGTATTGTTTATGACCGGAAGTTTATGGAGCTATGGAGAAGTGCAGGTTCTTTTTTTTTTTTTGGTTTTTTTGTTTTGGGGCTTTTCGCTTTTTTTGGGAGGGAACTCGTTTTTCCGCTGGACCCTAGCAGATAAACGGCAACGCTAATTTGAGTCTTTGTCACGTCTTACCATATGGAAATATTATTTGTAAATACTTTTATGTTTGGTACGTGACCAGTGGGACTGGGGCGGCACATGTGAAACACTGCCATCGTAGGATTGCCCAACGCAAATGACAGGGTGCTTGGGGTATACACTTGTCAGTGCGTAAAAAGTTGCACACAGCCGGTTCACTTGAGTTCAGTTGAGTTTTGGTTCGCCTGTTTTATTGTGGTGACAAAATCAAATAAAACGCTTGCCCCCTCCATTTACTTTCCATCAGGCCAAAGGCAGATCGTGCAGGGTGCTGAGTAGGGGTTAGGGATGTTGGGTGGGTGCCTTTGATATATTAAAATTTATATGGCAAAATGCTTTCACTTGCTCGCTCTCTCTCTCTCTATCTCTCTTTGTCTCCCTTTCTCTTGGTCTCTTTTTGTGTTTGCGAAAATCCTTGGCAAAACGAAATGTCATCATAAAAATTGCCAGACGACTTAGCGCGAGAATAAATAAAAATTACTTCCAGATGACATATCAACGCGAGTGCCACTGCTGACACCTTAAAACCTAATGCGCTTATAATACAAAATGTTTGCCTGGAACTGAGGCACTCAAACAGCAAAACCAAAACCCAAAAGCGGGACAAATTGAAACGTTCTCGAAAATAACAAAACGTCAGAGCCCCAGTGTCGACTCAGAGCCAGAGAGCCGAGTCAGAAACGTAGTCGAGTCGAGTTGAGTTGAGTTGAGTTGAGTCGAGTCCCTCGCCTGCCCCGTCTCAGACGTCAACTTAACGTGAATAATTGTCTAAATCCCAACGACAAACACTTATTGTCCTGGATTAGCAGGCGGCAGACGACCATGCCCATGCTCAGGCCCAGGCCAAGGAAGCCCAAGCTCTGCCATAGCAAAACGCAGCGTGTAGAAAAAAAGCAAAAAAAAAAAAGAATGAGTGAAAAACTTTACGTTTTTCTTTCAACTCCCCAACACCCAACATTAGAGTTGGGAGCTCAAAACGTTTTACGTTGAACATGGAGCAAAAGCATTTGGTCAGCACCAGTATGAGTATCAGAATCAGAGCGACAGGTAATACTATCTACAGCCCTATGACCGTACTCTTGCCCAACCCAAATCCCTGTCGGTACACGGTTCCGTACTTTTTGTTTGCCCTGCTGCGTTTCTTTGCGTTCAATTAATTTGCGCACAATTTGGATAGCAAAGCCCCAAGTCTGTCAGCTTTTCTTTCATTTTTCCTCATTTTTTCTATCATTTTTTTTGTTACCTTTTACCTGGATAGATATGCAAAGACAAAAAGCAAACTTTAAGTAGCAAAAGCAGCAGGCTATATAGAGCTAAACCATGCCATACACCCATCCACACCCATACGCATACATACACCCTTGGTATATATAGTTTTTCTGAATAGTATAGTGAAAAAGTTTCTTGAGACGCCCCCCGTTGTGTGGCAAAGTTTTCTGCAAAACTAGCCGTAAAACCCCTTTTGCAAGCCGAGAGTTTTGAGACTTTTCTGAGAGTCTGAGAGCAGAGGGATCTAAGCGCACTGAGAATTAAGTGGCATGAAGAGGTAGCTACAGCGATGATAACTTTTCGATTTCATTGGAATTATATGTAAGTAGTAAGTAGAAATAGAAGCTAGTCAAGCATATGTTAAGCTAAATAGAATACATTGCAATATACTCAAGAACCGGCTATATTATTGAAATAAAATACAAAAACTACTCTAAAAAAAATACTTGATAAAATAAACTTTAATACTAAATAAATAGAAATTTATTTAAAATGTTTAAGAAATTTTAAAATCATAATTTGTGCAACAACTAAGCTCATTTGAATACGAAAAAAAGCTTGTATATATTATGAAACATATAGTATGAAAAGTGCAAATATTTGACTAGTTTTTTATGTCATTTACCATTTAACACCTATGAGGTAAGCTGTTGCAGCTGCAACCGAGATTACGGGCAGCGATTCAGGTAATTTGAGGGTTAGTACAGCTGTCAAAGGATTAAGGTTTATGGCACACATTAACCTTGTCACCTTATCAACCCAAATGCAAACCATGTTACATGCCTAATTTAATCAAACACTGGCGTTTCATCATTAAAAACCCATTCGACTTATATCAAAGTGAATAAACACAAGAAATTATATAGCTACCAGGTAGCTGCTTCACAAACAACAACAACAACAACAACTATGATAACAATGACAACTACGTTAGGAACAACAACAATAGTGCTAACAAGCCAAGGCAAAGGCAACAAACCGGTTATCTTGGCTAAATTGTGAGTAGTTCTCCCTTTATGCCATCATACAATATGCAAATGTTACTTTGGTTCAGGGTATTTTTTATTCCATGTGACCCATGCCAACTTTTCACACAAGGACACTCGGAAACATACAAAAACGAAAAAAAATAGAAAAGGATATACCAGATGATATATATGCAAATGCCATTCTCTGGCCGGTGGTAGTTTGATAGTTTCGGGTGCCATAAGTTGCGCCTAGAAGAGCAGCTCTACTTCTCCCTCTCCCTCTTTCTCTCTTTCTATCTTTATCTCCTTTTGTCTTGCTCTTTGTAAGTGTGGGAATTAGGTTTCGGTTGTGTTGGTTGAGGTGGAGGGTGGAGGTCGACAAGTTACGCCGCCTGTTTCTAATGTTCTTTAAGGCCCAAGCCTGCGTGTGACACTACACGAAGCCGGCACGGATTCCCAGAGTCCGGCAAGCTTTTAAAACTTTTTGGACTTTAAGCAGCGACAGCAGCAGCGGCAGCAGGACGTAGCACAACGAATTTCAATTAATAGCCATGCTGTTAAAGGCACCCAAGCTACAAACACCAGTGCTGGCACACTCTAAGTAGACGAAAAAGAGCCAAACATGAAGACAGTAGCTTTTTCTGAAGATATTTTGGGATTTCTGTAAAATTTTATTGAAGGAATACTGAAATTACTCTAGTAAGTTGAGAAGTCTCTGTATCATATAAGAATATCAAATTATGTCAAATAATTTGTTTAAGTTTCAAACGGGAAATCAGCAACATTTTCCATACTGTCCATAGAACTAATAGAAATGTTTATAAAATATCAAATTATATAAACGAAATTTTCTAAGCTCTACAATTTAGCTTTAAAGAAACCAGTTCTCTAGTAAAGTTCTTCTAAAATTTTTAAAGTTATATAAACTCTTTCAATTAAGCTATAAGGTTACTAATCTAACAGTATAGTCCATAAAACCATTAGAAAAGTTAATATAATGTTATCAAATAATATCATCCATATACTATCAGATTTTAGGTTTATTTTTAAAGCTAAATCTGGCAAGACAATCCATTAAATACATAGAATACTTTATATATTATTATAAAATCATAAAAACAATATTCTCATCAATATTAGATTTAGCTGGAAACTAGCCAAACTAACCAGCACTGTCCATAGGACAAGCGTTACACGCACTGCAAGGCTGTACTAGCACTAGAACTAGGAAGTGCCTTAGCTGCTGCCTTAAATGCTGCTGCCTGGTGCTCTCTGTCTGCCTGACACTAAGCCCAGAGGCTACAATCAGCTCAGCTGTTTGTGGACCATGGAGAGAGCCAAGGACTACCAACAGCAACAGCAATGGCACCAACCAAAACATGGAGCAAGTTCACTAGACAATTTATTTTGCTTTCGATTTTCCAAGCTGTCAGTTTACGCTTAAATGCGCACAGTTCAATTTAAAATGGTTCCAGAGCTAAAGCGAGAGCGTGGCCAGGAATCTGGAACCAAGAGGAGCCACCAAGAACCTGGGATCAGACTACCAAAAGCAACATGACACGGCTGCCTAAACTGCCTGCCCCTTGACGCGCCTTTTGCCTTATTCCCTGACTGTATGCATTCCACTTTGCTCTCTCTTTCACACTCTCCCATTCGCTCGCTCTCTCTCTCTCTCTCTCTCTCTCTTTCTCTGTCTATCTTTCTGTATAGTGCGGTCTTTGTCTGTGTTTCAGTTGCCGCCGGTTGACGCAGCCGAAACTAGGTTAAGAGGTTGTTATCCTTATGCTGTGTGTGTGAGTATTTTTGTTTTTTTTTTTTTTGAAAATAGGCAAAACCATTGCGACGCTTGTCCCCTCAGACACTCGGCACTTGGGTCCTGTTTGTGATGCCTTCATATCCGTTGCAGACACATGAAACGTCCTGGCAATCTGCCCCACTGAAGCACCCCACCAGCAACCCCTCAACACACGCGCTAAACCGCAGCAGTCTGCAGCGACACCGCAAAGATGCGGCCTGACGATGACGATGATGATGATGATACTCATAATGACGATGATGATGCTGCTGCTGCTGTTGATGATTTTACTGGGAAGTGCCTAAGCGAATACGCTTGGTTTCATGATGAAATTATGAGCGCCAAAGCATTTGCATTCATTATGTATAACATTTTTTTAATGTTTTTTTCTTCTAATTTTTTTTCATATTTTTGCAATTTTTTTGAATTATTTTTTTTAGGAATTTTTTTGAATTTTTTTATATTTTTTGTTGGTATGCACTAGAAATTAAACTAACGCCGCTCGTTAGAGCCAGAGCCCCGTTGGTCCGGACGTGCAATGCGGATGAGGCGGCTTAAATGCAATGCCACAAAGCGTTAATGGATTTTTGCTCTCTCTCAAACACACACACATACTCTGTTACACATAGACTTTCCCTTTCTCTCTCTCTGTATCCCTCTGTCTCTCTTTTTCTTTCTCCCTTTCTCTGTCTGTTGCTCTTTGCAATTTTTATTATTATTTACACTTGGATATGCGTATTTGCCTGTTCGTTTGTGTGTCACTGTGCTATATGCGATATACACACATATATATTATATACATGTCTGGGTTGCTATAGAGCTATATACATACATATGTCTGGATGTTATTTTTATGAGCATTTGCCGCTTTTACCAATAGGGGTGTTCACACACACACACACACACACACACACACTATGTGTAATTTCGGGCGAATAAATTTTAATTGATTGCCAAATAACATATGTGCATTAAAGCGAAATTTTACTGTAGCCCTATTAACTTGTTTACCGAAAGGTTTAAGACGCCTTAATTGTAACTGTTTGTAAATGCATACAATATATAGATTATAATATTTTGTAAATGAATCAATAACTCTTAAAAAAGTCTATGAATATCCCTGTCTTATTCTATACTATTAAAATAATAAATTAAATTCAAAATGAATACCAAAATTTTACAATGTCTATATATATTTCTTGTGTTTATTAATCATATTTAAATAATTTCAAAATCGTTAAAAAAAAATTTAAAGAATTTTTATAGCTATATCATATAAATTCCTATACTATGTATGTTGTAAATGTTTTTAAAATCATTTTAAAAATTGAATAAATATAGTTATACTTCGTAAAATGTAACCCAAATCATGTTCTAATAATTTCAAAATCATTGTAAAAATGTAATAAATAATATGTTTCAATCATTTTAAATTTGTTACTATTAATTAAACACATACCTACAGCTACATCTTCTAAAAATTTATACTCTTCACGATGTTACAATTTCAAAATTCTTAAACAAAATTTCTTCAAGCTTAGTCCATGAAACATCTTCATTTAATCGCTGCTTTATAATATTTTCCTTTCATAATTCATTCAAAATATTATCTTTAATATGCGCTTTAACCAAAAATACGTCTTTGCCCCACACTGAGCCTTAATGAGCTCCTTTTCTACCCTCAAAGTAGGCAGCGCTTTTTAATGCCATTCAAATATTTTTGTAAAAAATCCTCCACAAAAAAAGGAAATAAATAAATATGAGAGCGAAATATGCAAGCAAATACCATGTGTGGCTTTTCTGCCATCTAAAGCTGTATTCATAAGTAATTTATTTAATTTTTTTTTCTCCACATTTCTCTTCTTTTCTGAGCTTTGTATTAGTTCGCATTGAAATTCTAATTTGCGCAATTGCCATATAGAATAGCATAAAAAAAGCCAGAGAAAGAATGAAGGAGAGAAAAAAAAGCGTAAAGCTGGCAAAAGTGACTCGAGTTGGCATGGTATTTTTTATATAAATATATTTTCCATTTTTTTTTTTTTTTTTGTTGCGCTAAATGATTACACTTAACTGGATTTGCATATATTTAAACAATTTCTTATAGTCGTTCGTTTCCAGTAGTAGTACCTACGCACCGAGTGGAAAACGAAATGTATGCACGTGCGACTCAGCCTGCCTCTGGCTGGCAGTGCTGCACAAAAGGATTATTAAGGAGCTTCATATGTAAATGAAAACCAAATGCACACGACAGACAGACAGACATACAGACAGACAGACAGACAGGCAGATAGACATATAGACAGACATACAGACACATATACAGACAGAGCAGACAGGCAGACAAACCAGGAGGAACACGACATAGCAGTAGCTGTTGCAGAAGAAACTGTGAAAGATAACCTGGCAGCCACAGTTTGGCAAACACACACAGACTCACAAACACTCATACACACTCACACACACTCACATACATAGCACACCCGCAGCCCAGACAATGTTTGGCAAAAGGACTATAGCATGGTTATGCCTTCACCTAGGAAAGTAGGTGAAAAGGCAGTGAGATAACTAGAGATCGAGGCGCTATGGTTGAGAACTGTACATGCCATATACATATATGGTACAGGAACAGATAAATGTGGGCGTGGCAGTGCGGAGACATCGCAACGCATCGCATCGCATCGCATCGTATCGCACAAATGGGACCCGCACCCATTCGTTAGGATTCGCTCGTTCATTCGTTCGTTCGTTGGCCCGTAATTTATGCTTAAGATAAAGTCCTTGAATAAATACATGGAAAATCCTTTGAAATTGAAATTAAATACGAATATCATTTTTTTGTTGTGCCTTTATCCTCTTTGGCTTGGTCTCTCTTTCTCTGTCTCTTTATAAACGCATTGCAGAAATTGCAGACAAAAGGCGAACGGAAAATGAAATTAACATTTGAAGTGCTGCAAACCCACTCAAAATTAAAAGCCAGTTTTCTAGTAAACCCAAATGCCCCAAACCTTTCGAACTGCGAGACCCCAACACCCCATATCCTTAGACCCCTAAGAACGAGCCCTCAGCCCGTTTCATTCCCAGACTCATAAGTCTCTCAATTTATACTACACTCCATATACGCATATTTTTGTTCGAGTTTTTGGTTTTTTTTGGGGGGGTTCTCAAACATTTATTATAGCTAGATAGATATGTGGTTTTATATTATTTGTGAAATATTTCTGGCATTCTGGCATGTTTGACTCGCTCTCATGCTCACAATTTGCCTTATGAGTTGAAATTTCTATAGATATAACAACCAAGCAATTAAATGAAGTCGGGTTTTATATTCAGCATAATTTATCCAAAGAAAAATACATAAAAGACTTTAGTTTGTTTTTAAACCCATCAATTGGTAGGAATATTAAATTAAATTTGTCTATTATCCAACTAAATTAATTACAAATTTTACTTAAAGCTCAAAGCTTACATAATTAAACAGCTTTATGTGCTCTAAAAGCTTGACTATTGTAGGAACTAATCAACACAATTCATTAAAGTGCAATTGTTTCAATATAAGCCCCCAAAAATTTTATGAAATTTTTGGAATATTTTCGTTTTTCGTTTTCGTTTTCCAATTTCAATTTGCCATTTCAAATTTGAAAAGCTAAAAAATAAAAACACGAATTTTGATTAGTGTTTATCCCTATAGGGATATTGGCTTTTTGTTGGGGTTTTTGTTTGGTTGTTGCAAACAATTTTTTTGCAACCTCAACAATCACAGCATATGCAATTTTATTCAGATATATACTAATATTAAATGCAATTTAAGTTGCAGATTGTTCAAAATGTCTACTATGAATTACACATTTTCGTTTCTTTGTGCGTTGAGGTATTAGCAAAAATTTGTTGTTATTAGAAAACACGAACCATATACGTATATTTTCCAT
>JBANCZ010000986.1:0-26155 GCA_037040025.1 Sphaerogastrella javana | reverse complement strand
AATACGTAGCACTCCATATTGTAATCTCTACTTAAAGAACTTTATTATTTCTTACTATTGCATCATAGATATCCAACAACAATATGGTATCGTCGCCGCAGGAGTCTGCAATCGCTGAGCCAATCGATGTACAGACGCCACCTATAAATACCCCATTAGCTAAGAAGACGCGAAGCTCTGCGCGTTCAAAGCAAATCCATGATTTAACTGGTACACCCAGTCATATAGATGCGCCGACGCCCAGGCGTAGCGCCCGAAAGAGCGTGCGCCCAGTTTTGGATTATGAACATATTATTGATAAGAATTTGCGTTCAGCCAGCAAGGATATTAAGGAGGCGATCGAAGCTAATGTTGCTAATGATGATCAGACGGCACAGAAATGGACTATATCAGAGTGTGGCCGTAACTCGGGCAAGCGCAGCCGCAATCGTAAGTCGAAACGCTCGAAGAGTCAAAAAACTAAAACGGATAATGAAAGTGCCGCAAAAGAAGAGGAAGATGATTCGAAGATGATCGATGCACTGGTTGAACGCGACATGGAAGAAGTTATCGCTTTTGATTCAGTTGAAACGAAAGTTCTTGAGCAATCGAACTGCGTGATAGAGATTGAAGAGTCCCCACAATTGTTCTCCGTCATAGAATCAGAGCCGGAGCAGTTAAAGCAAACAAATCTGCCAAGTAACCTCAAAGCTGAGGATATGGAAGAGCTTGAATTGTGTCCACTATATGCCGAGGAGGACAATATGCCTTCGCTCATTATGATGGACGAAGAAGATGGTCCACTGAATAGTACTTTCAACATTGATGAGGATGCCAGTCCAGAAAAGAACAACGTTGAGTTGCCTCTATCAGAGAACGATAAGAAACCTGACATTGAAACTTCTAAACCATCGACTAAGACTCAATTTAAATTCGTTTTGACCAACACAAGCGAACAAGATCAGACCCTTTTAAATATAAGTAACAGCATGGAGACCAAGTCCAAGGGCTACAAGTTTCCAACACCGTTTAAATGTAAGGCAGAACCCAACTTCAACTTTGCTGCGGTCTCTGCTAGAGCTGAAGATTCCCAATTGGATGATACTTGTGGCATACGCATACGTCGTTCCAAATCAGCCACGGATTTAAACAAGACTAAAAATAAGACCGTATCCTTCTTCGGTCCAATTGAGGTGACCGCTATAAGCGATATAGATAAACGATGGGAGGTCTTGAATGAAAACAGTAAGTATAAAATATATATCAATCTGTTTTGATATAATTCATATAATTCTCAACTTTCAGATGTCACCAAGCGTCGCAAGCGTTCGATATCATTGGATGATCTCTCAAAGACCAGCCGTATTCCCAAGCCCAGTAAGTACATGCAAATTCTACTCGTACCAGATCACTATTCATATTTTTGATTATTTGATTTCACAGAATTCTTTGCCTTAAATAATAAGGTCATAACGCCCAGTAAGCAGAAAGCCCGCACCAAGCTGCCCAACTTTTCAGCCATTCATCAGAGGCAGTTTGCCAAGATGGAGAATTTACTGGAACATGTGGAGCGCAAGGCGGTGCGTGCCAAGGAATTGCAAAGCTCTGCAATTAAATCTGCAGTTGGAACATCTACGCAAAAGGTTTCGGCAAAGAAGTTGACAGCGGCTGGCAAGGCTTTAGCTACAGATTCACAGATACGCCCGCGTGTTGTCAAGAAGATTGTGTTACCCAGTGACTTGTTAACACCAATGAAACCTGAAGAAGTTATACGACAGAAGAATTTGCCGACTCCACGTCGCATAGTTCCACTTCAGTCAAATCAAACATCACGCTTGCCTTTGCCAGCGAAACCAACAGCAAAAATCTTCAGTGGATCTGCATCGGCCACTGTGGTCAACAATAAACCTAAAATCGCAGGTCCAGTACAGAGTAAAGTGGAAGCCAGGCGCCAACGTCATATGGAGATGTTCAAAGGGCGTGCGGTCAAGGAAAATAAGTTGGATATTATACGCGGAGTCCGTTCGAATCGTCGTTTTCAACTTCAAATGGAGCATCGCCGCCAACAGGATGAGCAAAAAATATAAATACGAAATTTAATTGTTTAGTTACTTTATTAATATGTGTTTCATTTACAAAAAAACCTATTCTATTCATATTTTAAATAAAATGTTTAATAAATTCGGTTCTCTTTGCTTGAAGCTGTACTGTACCGCGATTGGGTAAACGACGCACATTATTCAATTTGAAATCTAACGGTCGTTGGAGTTGCTAAAACATACAGTTATCGTAGTGTCAGAACCAAATGTTAATTATTAATTCAATATGAAAACTGAATATTTTTGCGCAGTTCCTTTATCACACATTTTTGTTAATATATTTTATAGTTTTAGGTGAAACATTTCACATTTACATTTATCGATAAGTGTTGCTCAATTTTGTTTGCATAGGCAATCGATTATCAGTTCGCTAGCAACATGTTGCGCCGATATCGATTGCGCATGTGAACGAAGCGAACTGTTGAGCAACATTTCAGTGATATTGTAGAACTCGGTGCGTGCGGTTGATCTCGCGCTGGGTCGCTCATTCTTCTCGTTCGGAATCATCGCTTTTACCGTTACTAGTTGACTAATGCATATCGCGACAAAAAGAAAAAAAAAACAACAAATCTTCAACTCTCATCCCGCGTTGTTTTGTTGCTGTTTTTGCGAGTGCCAATGAAATATGCATACAACAAATTGATCAAATAAAAAAAGAATAGGTATGTACGTGTTCCCATAATCACACACACACACACACAGATATAGAAAATCTTACATAGAGAATATTTACTGTATGCGCAGCTTCCCTCTCTCCCTCTCTCTTCAACTTCGCACAGTGCAAATAAACAGGGCCAGGCTCTGAAAACAATAAAGGAAAAAAACTGCAAACACTTGCACCAATTTCTGTTGCTTTTGTTGTTGTTGTTCTTCTTTCTGCCTTAATTTTGTGGGTGCAAGGAGTACAACAAATCGCATATACGTTCTTTTCTTCTCTTTTCGTTCTTTTCGCTTTTGTTGTTGTTGTTGTTGCTCTTATAAGTTTTCGGTCAGTTGGTTCTATGGTCACACTATTCCAATGAGCCGTATTACACAGTGCGCGAAAGAGATAGCAATAATAACATGTGTGCCGGCTGCAGAGCAACAACAACAACAACAACAGCAACAAAATTTTGCATTGACATTTTATGAGCGGCGCTAACGGTGCATTACACATGCTTACACGCACACACACACACACAGGCACTCGCACACGCATGCGTATATGCATATGATTTCATATGAGTGTTTTACATGCTTCATTGGCACTGTGTGACTGTGTGTGCGTTCGTGAGTGTCTGCGTGTGAGTGTGAGTGTGAGTGTGAGTGCTTTGGGCGTTTGGTGGGCTCAGGCAGGCAGATGAAAATTATGACTATTACTCTTTTATTTGTTTTTATTGTGGAAATTCGTGTGCGTATGCTCTGCGCATGCCCAACAGCCTATGGGAAATTGCGTTGGAAATTGGAAATGGGAAATGGGAAATGGGAAATGAAGTAGCATAAGTGGCATATTCATACAGTGTGCATTCGATTTGATTTCTTGTCATTCACACATAAACATGCCAAGGCAGCAGCTGTTGCAAATGTGTTTCTAGTTTTCCCTTTACTTACCAATTTACATAGAATAGATAGGGAAAGCTTAGACTCTCTCACTAAAATATATAATAATTTGTTTTGCTTAGCATAAAGAACTGAATGAGGTACATTAAGAGAATCTTTAAATACTCGTACACTTTTATTAGATTATTCAAGTATTTGTATATATTATTCGATTATTATGGATAATATTATTTGAATATTATTAATTATTTTTATATATATGTACATATAATTAGAATATTATAGGTTATTTATTATTTTTTTATTATAGATTATTTTAATAATAGTTTACATTATTTTAAAATTATAGGTCATTTAAATAATTGTATTATTAAATTATTGTAGATTAAATAAATATTTGAGTATATAATTTTATTATTATAGAATATTTTAATAATTTTGTACATATAATTGTGATAATTATTGTAAGTAATTTAAATTAAATTTATTTATTTATTATTGTATTATTAATTAGATTATTTAAATATTCTACATATTATATTTAATTATTATAGAATATTTAAATATTTGATAATATAATTAGAGTATTATTGATTTAGAATATTTTATATTATATTACTACTGTAGATTAAATATTTGAAGAAAGTGTTTAAAATATCAACCATAACTCTTTATTCATAATTTTCATATATCATATGATATATAACGAATTCTATAAATAGCACAAACTAATCATATTCTATCTCTTGTATCTTTGCAGTGTCTAAACGGGAACGCAAAACGAGAGAGAACAGCAGAGTTAGCACGAGCCCACGATTAGCTGACATAATTTCTATTATAACTGGCATACAAAAAAAAAAAAAAATAATAATAAATAAAAGAATAGAAGATTAAATACAATTAAAAGCACCGACACGTAATTGAAGCTACATTTCTGAATGTTTTTGTGCGTTTTAATAATAATCATAGTAGATAAATCAAGCTTAATTATTTGTGCGTGTTGTGTCTTGCCTTCTAAAAATTTGGAACATAGATCTACTATTCAAAATTTCGTATGTGTCTCAGTGTGTCCATGTGAATTCTATGCACAATGTGGCCGAAAAAAGCCGCCAAGTGTGAAATGTGCAACGTTTTGAGGCAGGTGTGTATGTTGTTCATGCTGCTGGGGGCGGCAATCGGTGCAACGCCCTTTGCCAAGGAATACCGCAGTGCGGGCCTGTACAAGGGCAATACTCTAATGGATATGGAACCCGACGCAGTCACAAGTCTTGACTCGGCCATGGATAAACTAACCAGTCATGTCGGCGCAGTTGCAGTCGCAAATTTTGATCTAAATACTAAGGATATAATGGCCATGAAAGCGGAATCATCGGTGGTTGTGCCCGGTATGCAGCTACATGCAGGTGAGTTTGACTTATAAAAGTAACTTTCAATTTGCGCCAAACATGACTATTTTAAATAAAGGGCCTCACACTCATCGGGTAGTGGTGGCAGGTATCCCGAATTTGAAACAAACACGATCTATGTAGGCTATACACCTATTATCGTGTCAAATATGAATACTGTGGCTCTTATAGTTTTCGAATTCTAGGTGTTCATACAAATAGACAGACAAACGGACTTAGTTTTTTATCTTTATCAAGAATGTATATATTCCTGTTAAACAATTCTAATTTGCACAATGTTAACATTGTTAACCATTTGTCTTTCTTTAAACACAGGATCTAAAAATAAAAGAATTGCTTAGTTATTGTTATTGTAGTTTCATTAGACGAATGCAGCCCCTAAAGATAATCTCGGTCTCAACTGTGTTGACATGGCTTCGTTTCTGTTTTGCTCTCATTCATCGATTTCAGTTAATTTTTTGGGTTACGCTTTGAGGTCTGCCGACCCCAATGATCTAATGTGGCAAAGGCATTAAGGAAGTGCACACTCCGGTTCTCTTTCACTCCATCTCCATTTGCTGTCAGTTTGGGTCTGTTTGGGAATCAGTCTCAGGTATACAGGGTGGCGCTTATCTAACTTTATCATACAACACTTTGCCGTCGTGTTTCGATTGTTCCACTGTTCGGTTGTCGTCGGTTGCATGTTGTTTATGACCTGCCTCTTGGCATGGCATCATATTTCAATATTTTACTCGAACAAGTGCATTTGTTGTGTCTGTTGTGTCTGTTGGTTTAGTGTGTTTTCTGTTTTCTGTCTTCTGTCTTCTGTTTGTCTGTATCTTAATATTTTGTCTGTTACTGTCTTTTGTGTTTTGCATTCTCCCTTTTGGAATTGTGGCGACCCTTTGGGTATCTTATGGTAATTCGATCGCTGTGGCTCTTTTGCAGCACTGAATGATGCCCAGCTGGTATCCAGGATGTCAACCACACAGCTTAACGCTTTGGGTCTGCACTCAACTCATTCTTTCACTCATTCACTCACTCGCTCACTCACTCACTGTCTCTCCCTCTCCCTTTCTTGGACAGCGGCACGCTCAGCACATCCGCTGGCTCAATTCTGTACTCGTAGTCTCATTATAACGAGATTAAAGTGTAATCACAGCCAGACGTGTGCTGCCTGTGATTGTTGCACATCCCAATAGTCTCGGTGTCTGGGCTCGTGTGTGAGTGTGTGCTTGAGGTTTCGGAACTCCTAAAGCAAAGTGCGAACTTCCTGTAGCCCATAGATGGCCAAAGATTCCTGATCGTGGTGTGTTTGGATCGGTGAAAGGGCTACCGGCATCGCCTTATTTTTTACCTTTCTACATTTGTCTTTATGCCATTCTTTGCCCTTTACCCCATAAGCTGCCCTGTGCTTCTCTCTCTCTCTCGCACCACTCTTCTTCTCCTCTTCCCCGTTGCAAGTTTGTTATTTATTTAAATGTCATTTAAGCGGCTTAACTTGCGTTTTGTCTTTTACGACAACATTTTTGAGTTTTATGCGAAAGGCCTCGTTTATGAGCGTGAAAATGAAAGTACTTTCGTCATCTTTCGCTATCTGTCTATCTCTCTCACTCATTCGCTCTCTAGCTGACTTTGTCTCTCTTTCTTTGAATGACTCCCTCACTCTCTCTTTCTGTTTTCATACAAATTATGACTGTGGCTTTCGTTCGTAAATTTTGAACTTTTTTGCACCACTTTTTGATCCACAATTAAAAACATTTTTTTAACTAGCATCTGATGATGCGCCAATGAGTAAGCGACATTAAACAATGTTCATTGTTTTAGATGCTGTGAAATTGTTACTTTTCATAATAATAATACAATCTGTATTATATAATTAAAATATAATAAGAGTGCAGTTGTAATATACATATATATACTTACTATAAATATATATCATTATTATTATTAACTTGAATATCGTTGTTAATATTTTCGTTATTGTTTTATGTAGAATCTTGAAAAGAATCTAGAAGTTTTGCTTATTTAAAGTCAATGTGAACAATAGTTGTGCTTGTATCGAAGAAATGTCGATTAATATCTTTATGATTATAACATTTCCGAATATCTTTGCTTTAAGGAAAACTTTTTGAAATAGTTTCAAGCGTTTATTCAATGCGGTTATTTTGAGTGTGTGTGTGTGTTTTGTGTTTTTTGGGGGGGCTTCTTCACATCAAGCTAATTCAAAGTCATTTTTGAGGCCGTCTACCTGAGCTATAAATGCTCTCTTTGCTACTTCTTTCTTTTCGGTAGAAGCCTTCACTGAAAGCATAAAAATTTCTGCAAGGCACGCAAACTTTGGCCCTGGTGGGGACCTGTTTTTGGTGGCATTTTGGTGGCTTGGTTGGTGGTGTACAGTGCGAAGGAATCGTACCCGTCGCAGTGCAAAAGATATCTTAGCAGGAGGCTCTGTTGTCTGGGCTTTGGCTCTTGGGTCTTGGGACTTGGGTCTGAGGTCTTGGGTCTGAGGTCTTCTGTGTCGGGGATCTGGGGATCTGGCACTTCAACTCTTCAACGAATGCGGCATTTGCTTGTATATGCATTTAGATACGTTGAAAGATACTTGGAACTTGTATCTCAGGATGTCTGTGTGTATCTCTTTCTCTCTCTCTCTCTCTTTATCTCTCTCTCCCTGTGTGTGTGTAGTTATATATGTGTGAGTCTATGGCAAACAAAGCCGACCGACAATCGTAAAAACTAAACGACGGGAGTATTTATGACGCTGAGTTTATACAGTTTATATGCCAGTTCCAACAGAGTCTCCCAGTGTGTAGAGTGTAATTTGTATTACATATGTGTGCGTGTGAGTGTGTGTGAGTGTATGTGTGTGTATGTGCATGAATCGAGTGCCAAAGTCAGACGAATGTTCCTTGAGTTAGATAAGAGGCAAGGCTTTGCACTTGCACACAGCATGCAAATGCCAGTGCAAATGTAAACTCAGATAGCGAGTGCAATACAGTCGGGTGTGCTTGTACACATTTTGTTCTATGTGCTGTTAAAAATATTCATTTATAAATGGCTTAAGTGTGTGTTTAAAATTCCTTTTATAATATTATTTAAAGTAATATTTAAAAGATTTTTCTCCTTTCACTAAAATTGGAAGTAAATGCATATTTGTGACACACCCTTTCGTCTGTAAGTATAGGGTATTAGCTGCATAAAACTATAGGGGTTGGCCAAGTAAATCAAGCCGTCCGTCAGTCTGTCAGTCCGTTTGTCAGTTGCGCTATCTTCCTGTAGCTCAGGTAGCCAATCGGGAATACCATTGAACTGCCTTGGCAAAGTGCGAAATATCCCACAGTGCAGAACACAGATGCACACAAATTCACACACATATATATATACACACACACACAGATATATATAGAAGATAGAGCAGACTGAGATGCGTTCGTCGTTAACGCTGGCACGCTAATTTGACGAAAGCCCATTTCATGGCGTTTTTCCACATTTCATGATGTCCAATTCGGCACGCCATGCAGCATGCCACATGCAGCATATATGCATGAAGCATATAACTAGCTGGCTGCTAACAGCCAAACATCCATACGGCCAGCAACCTGCACCTTGCTGCATGCATGCATCTAAGTATCTACATCTCTTACAGGTAGTTTTTAACACTCAACACTCCGGCATCAGCATCAACATCAGCAAAAGCAACAACAACAACACCAGCAACAACAACAACAACAACACCAGCAACAACAACACCAGCAACAACAACAACAACAACAACAACAACATCAGCATCGTCACTCATCCAGCGAACTCATCTCATGCTGCTTCATTATAGGTTCAGCGTTTTGTTTACACCTTTGCGAAAAAAACGGCCAAAGCAAACGGTTTCCCGTTTCTTTAGCCCATTTCCATGATGATGATAGGCGAACTGCCAATGACTCCTTCAGCTGCATAGATCGTTACAGCTGGGTCCAGTCTAGTCTACAGGCTACAGTCTACAATCCACAGTCTACAGTCTACAGTCTCTAGAGTCTAGAGTTGTAGAACTTTTGCCTTGCCTTGTTTATTTTAGCAGTCGTTTGTTGTGGCTATTTATTTGTTTTCAATTTTACATAGCTGGAAATTGTGCAAGAAATTCTACATTGAACACAGACACACACACAGATGCACACAAATACACACACACACAGATACACATGTATTTATGAGCATTGCTTTGCGTGCTTTTTCTTCTGTTTATGCTTTTGTTGTTGTTGTTGTTGTTGTTGTTGTTGTTGTTGCTCTTTTTATGAACTTCAACGCATTTGTTTTGGTTTTTCTTTTTTTCTACTCTCACTGTCAGCTGTTTTCTGCCCAAGCAGCGCATAAACTATATAATAATATGGGAATACTACTCTAGAGCTTATTTAAGCCTTTGCATGTGACTTAAATTTATAGCTGCAAAAGGAATTGCTACAGATAATTATGCCAAAATGTCGAGAAATATAATTTGTTGAGGGAAATTAGCACAAAGTTTTGACATTTATAAATAACAATTATATGAATTCAATGAGTCATGTCTCTAAATATTTTTGTACATTTTATATATTTGATTTGAGCGATTGATTTCGGCTCCACTGTGCGTCAACGTCTTATTGATTTCAAATTGAACTTTCTATCCAAAAACAACTAAGCAAATGGGCAAATTTACAGATATAATCGATGAACTGCGAAACAACAAAACAACGTTGCATTGTTTGGTTTGTTATGGCACAAGACAAGCAACAAGCAAGAAACCACAAGCAAAAAACAAAAACAACATGCAGCATGCAAGATGTGCCACAGACAATGGCAAGTGCAGCCAACTATTTGAAGATACAAACTGTACAAGCAAAAACGAGGGAACCACCTACAATGCGATGTGTTGCACCGCCCTGCTCCTGCTCCTCCCCCTGCCGCTGCCCATGCCCCTACCTCTGCACCCAGCCACTCTGTATCATAGATAGTGTAAACTGTAAAACTCCATAAACAGGTGTCTGCCAATTTATTTACATTTTGAGCTAACGGCTCTTTTTGCTGTTGTTGTTAACATTGGTTAACGCATATACATACATATCCATTGCCCCACTCCACCCCAACCTACAGCACCACTCATTCCGTTTAGTCAGGCAGCCTGTTGTCACCCACACACATAGAGCATGGTTAAGACAAACTTTCAGCTCAGTTAGATGGATGAATCTATACAGAAAGACGGCAATAAAGAAAGTGCCAAAATCATGAAAGACCAAAGGAAAAACGAGAGAGGGAAGAGTAAGGAGGAAAAAGAGAGAAAAAAGTGAATGTTAACCACAACAATGATCAGATAAAATGTGATGTTACCACGCATTACAATCAAACGACAATCTTGTGCTGTATATTGAATATTTGAATTTTTCAAAATCAACATCAACGGAATTCCGACAGTTTTTCTCGTGGGTGTAGGAATATTGAAAGTGTGTGAGTGTGAGTGTTTCTTTCTTTTTTTTTTTTTGTTTATGCTTTGTAAGAACATGTTACACTCTGTGTATCATTTAAGTGCCTTGTGAACATAAATTGAAATGCTAGCAATAAATTCTGAAATGCGACACAGTTTTTGAGTTTTGAGTTACAATTCAAAAGCTGCAACGCTTGACAAAGATGCGGGCAGAGCATATGCAGATGTAGATATAGATAAAGCTCATATATGCATCGAATGCATAACAAATCAAAGCAACAATAATCTGAGTAGGTTAAAGAGAGAGGGAACTCAAATTAAGAGCATTATTGTTAGCTCATTATGGCTGGCAATAGTTCTGACAGTCGCCTGTCTGACTGACGGACTGACGGACAGACACTGACTGTATGACGGAGTGACGGACTCACTGACTGACTGTTCGACTAGCTCAAACACTGACGTCCCACATGCTCTAGCAGCGTCTAATTGAAATAAAAATCACAGCAGAAATCACTGCAACAGCCATAAAACACGCGCAGATGTTTCGTTTCATTATTTGAATTATGTTCTGGCTAAGTCTGTCTCTCTCTCTCTATCTCTCTCTCACACACTCTCTCTCTCTCACACTCTCTCTCTCTGTTTCTGTGACTGTCTGCCTCTACATTTGCTACCGCCTAGCTCTGACTCTTTTACTCACTGTGCCATCATGTGTGCGATCATGTGTTTATGAATGTATGTGTGCCGTGTGTGTGTGTGTGTGTGCGTGTGTGAAGGCATTGCTGACATTTGAACTTCAGTCGCGCAACCGCAACATGCCTCATGCGGCTTTGGGGGCCATTTTGGGGGCAATACTGTATAAATAACCTTCTTCCAGTTGTACAGCAGAAATGCATTTTACGCTCTTATAATGACCCAGAAATTTGGCTTTCTTTTTCAATGCGTTGGCAGTGATATCTGTTGCACATTTTTAAAAAAATGAAAATGAATAATGTGCAATGCATAAAGTAATATTTCAATTTTAATTTTAATTTAATTTTATGAACAATCTAAGAAAAAGACTTCCTAAATTTGAAACAATTATTTATTTTACTTTAACACAAATTTAAGTTTCTTTTAAAAATTGAAAACGTTAAGAGAGCACTGAACTTTGATATTAATGCGTATTCGTATCTATGGTTATTTGTTTAACAAATATTGATAAAATTGAAATCCCTCTTGAAATATGATACAAGTTATACACTTCATGCATGAAAATACTTAATTTATTATACAAAAAGAAAAAAGTTGAAATAGAATTGTTTTCATAGCGTTATCTTACAGTTGATTCAGTTGAAATTTTCAATCAAGAGCCATAGTCAGACACTCCTCAAAATTTGCATGTCAGCTCTTTTGGGCGCCATCACTTGGTGCCCATGCGGAAATCAAAGTCAAAGCCACAATTACCAGCCATCAAGAAATCTGAAATCAAAGACTATTTTGCAGTAGTTGCTGCTAGTCTACACGTACACATATATACACCAAGATATATATATATATGTACGGTATATATTTTTCTTTGGCTTTTGCATTTTACGAAAATTGCTTCCGCACTGCACAATTTGTCACGGCAACACCTTTGGGGCGATCAACGCTACGTCTACACCTTCCAACCCGACTCTCGATCAGACGTCAAAGCCCCTCGAGAGAGAGTTGTTGCCGCATTTAGCTATACAGCTTGGTGCCATATGACAAAATGCGCATTGGTGCGAAATATTAACTCACTGGGCCTCGATAAATGATCAAAAAGCTAAAGCCGACGTCGACGTAGCCAATAAACAGTCTATTATTGCTCACACACACACACACACAGATAGATATAGATAGAGATAGAGAGAGAGAGGGAGAGGGAAATACACATATATATAAAAATAGTCATACAAGTGCATAAAATTAAATGTTGCTGGGCTTGGGGCGCTCCATCAGTCATTCAGTCAATTCGTCAGCTTGAAGCTGCTCAGCTAAGCAGCATTACAAATTACGCAAATGCTGCCAGCAGCTCAAACAACAACAACAACAACACAAAACTGCAACAACAGCAACACAACACAAACAACAACAAAAACAACAACTGTAACAACAATAATAACAATACAAATTTGCATTTCAATTTCGTTGCTTTTGCTGTTGTCACTGATGTTGTTGTTGCTGTTGTTGCTGCTGTTGTTGCTGTGGTTGTTGCTGTTGTTGTTGTTGCTGTTGCTATTGTTGCTGTTGCTATCTCACCTTGTTGTCTAATGCACTGGCAGCGCAACGCTGGCTGCTAATTTATGGCAATTTAATGAAAATTACCTGTTTCGCTTTGGCCCCAGCCTCCCAGGAGGTGTTCCCAGGCGTTTTCTGTTTGCCCATCGTCATCATCATCATCAGCATCAGACAGCCTATGCATACTCAGCATATATACAAGCAGAAGCGGGCATATAAGCAGTTCATACAACGATGCAATATTCTAATGATATACTTTTATATTTTAATATAATTAATCGCTTAAAACATAATTAATTCATGACTATAGTTACAGAAAAGGCTTCCCAATTCGATGAAAAATTTGTATGATTTCCATTTGTAAATTTAATTTATGAATTTCAATTAATTTAAATATGTTATAAAATGATTTAAATATGTTATAAAATAATTTAAATATGTTATAAAATGCTTAAAGATGTCATTTAGAAATATTTCTAAATTTATTTAATAATATATTTGAATTAATGGCCATTATTTTGATGTGATCAAGAAGCCTTGAACTAGTTTACAGCGTAGCTCTTAGTCGTGTCATTCTTTGACTCAGCATAATATGATGCAGCATCTGCTGTTTATCAAAAACGTTGCTCATCATCGATGGCTACTGGAATTACGACAACAGAAATAAAAACATAAAAAATAAACCTTTGGCAACTGTTAAATACTCCTTATGATTGTTAATGTATTGTACCAAAATGTAAACTAAGCTGCTTACAAGGTAGCCGCTTCTTTGTAATAAATGTAAATATGTTTCAAGTATAAATTCCAAAGGGGCTTGTCGCAATATTTTGATAGCGCAACCATTATAAATTCCCAAAATATTTTGGCTATAAAAACTTGAGCAGCATTATACCACTTTTTCTTTCAATTATATGGCAGACGCTTAAAGAAAATTTCCCAATCGTTTATATATATATATATATCTATTTTTTTTCTTTCCGTTCGCTTTGCTGCTGGCGCCAAAAAATAACAACAAAAAAATATATATACATTTTTCAACATTGGCCCGTTGTGTGTCTGGCGACATATTTGACTACTCTGCTGGATTTGACATTTAGTTATTGGTCTATTGCCGGATAATGAGACACCCATGGCGACGAGGAGAGGCATTAAAAAAATTAGTTAGTCGAATGGCTTTTTAGCTGTTTGATTGGATTTGGATTGGATGTGTCGTGGGTGCTGCTACTTGTGTAGGGACACCATCAAATCGTCAAGTCATTAAGTGTAGCCATAAAATTGTTGTTTTATTGACACCAAATTGTTTAGAAAATGTCATGTAATTGAATGGGTGAAGAGGTTTTCCTTATAGGTAAGAGCATTTGTATATCTAGAAATGGGAAAAACTTTATTCCATAAAATACTAAAGCAGCGCTACGACTGACATGCATCTTAAGTCGTAAAGTAAAAGTAAAATTAGTCAGAGCTTTTCCGATCGACACACACACACACACACAAACACACACACATAGCAACTGATATGTAAATCTTGTAAGCTGCAGCTTATCATCATAAATCGATTGGATATTATCACCTTCGAGTGGCAAAACAAACAAAGTCCAATTGATTTCAAATTGGTCTGCTCGAAAGCATACAAAGATACAAAGATACATTCGAATAGATACAAAGATACGCATAGAACGTGCTGTTTGTATCTTGGTAGGGGGTGTTTTGATTTTCGTTTTTGTTTTTTTTTTTTTCATAAATTGTTTTGTCATATTTTCGTTGAATTTATGCACATTTTTCCACACCACAGACAGACACATACAGTTACCGTTATCAGCTTTCTAACGGTACTCAATAAGCCCCCACCGCTGTCCTCCCGCCCCATTAGTTTTTGTGTTTGCATACGATTAAACAACGAACAGGTGAACGAACCATATGAACATATGAACACACACCGGCTCCTACGATGATTTTTTGAAATGACCATTTTATTGTTTCTTATTCAGTTTTTTTCTCCTTTTTTTTTGTTTCTTCTCTTTTTTCGCTTTTTGCCCACTTGTCTTTGGACAGGCCATAATCAAGTGTTATTTATGAAATATTGTATAATTTATGCATATGTCTCTCTGCAGTGGCATATGCTAGGTTGCCCCTTGCCTGATCCCTGGCCTTCGATCAATTAGCTAATGATGCAGCAGCAGCAAGAGCAGCCAGTCGGCTAATACAAGTCTACGCAAATTATACACCATGCCAAAGGGCTTAAATGAGAAGATGAATAAGGCAACTGGAAGATAGCCAGACAAATGGACAGGCAGATAGACAAGAGACAGCCGCAAGTCGCTTGGCCTAAGGCCATCGGCCATCGGCCACATAATTAACGCAGACTTTGCTTGCCATTAAGAACCATTCAAAGATTTCAAGTTTTGGAATTCGATTGCGCATATTCAACTATAAATATATATATACATAAATCTAAAAGCGAACGCTAAGGTTCTGTCCCAGAGAAACTTTCACCCAATAACAACAAAACATCAACAACAATTAAGAGGCGCAACATTTGACTTGACGTTTCGACTGAAATAATTTATAAGTGTGCCGATATACATCTATCCTCAATTCTAAGCATGTGGCCAGCCCCGTGCCCCGAGCCCAAAAACCAAGAACAAAAGTGTTAAAACCAACATTTCATTTTCGACAATATGTGTTCACATTTAAGTTACAAGCTAATTAGCCACACCAACACACACACGCACACTCATTCTCTCTAATATGTGAACGTTCAGGAAAAAAATCAACCATGCAGCATATGAAAACATAAAAAGAAAGCAAGAACGAGGGTCGCTATACGAGTTTTCTATACACAAAATGTAATGTTGTAGAACTCTTTGGGCGACCCACTGTATTCGGTTTTTGAAACAAATATACATGTGTATCTATGAGTTTATTTACCACATGTTGGAGATACAGAAACGTGTAGTGCTTCATGTCGCATCGCACGCGGCATGTCGGCGAACATGCTCATCAAAAGTTCGACACGGTTGATCGTTCCCTTTACTTTTACCATTATATGTTGAAGATCACCAATGAAATTCGTATATCATTTAATGTGTATGAGTTTAAGTGTGTGTGTGTGTGTGTAGATCGGACAGTTTACAGAGTCATGGCAATTTATGGGCGCTTTCTAGGTACCGTTCGGTTCTTGAAGCTCGTGTCTGTGTTTGTGTGTGACAAGGTAAAAAGTGCGAGAGAATGAACATAACATGAAATGAAACTCTCTCATGGCATACCAGATTAATAGCCGATGATCTATATTTACGTTTTAATCGCTTGCAACAATAATTTCACAAAGACTTTGACGGGTTCAAAGACTTGGGTATTCTTTAATGAACTCGCATCCGCAAAGGCAAAGGCAAAGGCAAAGGCAATGGCAATGGTTCTGCCTGGTATTTTTTTGTTCACTTCTTTGTTATGGTTGTTATTACAAGTCTGTACTTAAGCTGAAAATTACAAATTTGCCGACATTCCTGAGGCTTGAGAGTTCGCTTTAAAGCCAAAAAAAATGCGCCGAAACACATTTAACGCTTCGGGAAAGTGGTTTAAAGAGACACGACTAACCGCATCAACCATAACGACCTAAACCGTGTGCCCGCTGATTGATCGTTCGTGTGCCGCTCCAAAAAAAAAAAAAAAAAAAAAAAAAATAACAATTTACTACAGCGACAGTTACTGTGGTTACTGCTTACTACTGCCATACTTAATGTTCAATGGGTATTTGTTTCTTTTGGCTTCTTTTGATTCACAGCTTTGACATTCATTTGCGTTTTTTATTTGTCTGCCATGGCCAAAAAGATCTCGTTCGATTTGTATCTATACGTTTGCTGTATCTGTATCTCTGTCTCTATTTGTATCTTTATCTGTATCTGTATCTGTTTTTGACGTTGTCATCTAAATATAGCTGTGCGCCACTTGCCCATCACAACTGGTTGACGTTGACCATGTGGAGCAGTTGTGGGCGTGCCTGTGACTCTTCACAATTCACTTAGTGAACTCTTCATATTGGGGTCACATTTAATGCCAAATATTTAAGTTAATAGCATCAAATGGCTTAGCCAAATTTAATGTATATATTTAAAGAATTCTGCAGATTTCAAATTATTTTATATTCATATTAATAACATTTCAATAAATTTATTATTGAATATAACTTTAAAAGAAATTCATTTACTTTTATCTACTCGATATATTTGTGCTGTTTGTGGTAAAACAAAGCAATTATTTTTAGAACTTTGCCGCGTGTGAACCGTTAACTGACAAACTTGGCTTAAACTGCCACAAAATTAAGGATGAGTTGTGGAAGTTGTTTTGTTTTTTTTTGTTTTTTTTTTTTTTGCTAAGAGGGCTTAAAGCGGCTGCCTTTGAGTTGGATGAGGCTAAGAGGGGGCATAAATCACATTAGCCGCACTCATAGCCATATCAAATATCGCAGCTATATTGGGTGTTGTTGTTGTTGTTGTTGTTGGTGGTGGTGGCGGTGGTGATGGTGGTGGAGGTGGTGCTGCAGTTGTTTTTGCTGTTGGCTGGTGCCTGTTGGCCAAGTTAATTGATTGGTTGTTGGCTGCTGGCCTCGAGCTCAAAGTCAAAGCCGCAGCAGCAAAACACCGCACGCCCGCAAGTGCTGACATTTGTTCAGTGTCACGACTTCACAAACAGCAGACAAACTCATAGATGAAAACGCAAGGAGACCGATAGACAGACCAACAGACCAGCAGACAGACAGAGAGACAGAGGCAGACAGAGAGAGACACACGCAGTCAGATAAACAACAAGCATTGCAGTTTGTTCTGTCTTAGAAGAGCAGTTCGTAGTTCGTCTATGTTGTCAGTCTTTCAGTCACTTAGTCGAGCCAGTCGAGTTTGCTGTGCGACTGACTTAGTCAATGGCTGGTACTCACGACAACCCCAAAAGAGCTAGGCAGGCAGGCAGGCTGGCAATGAAACAGACATAGACATAGAGACCGCAGAGTCTAGGATAGGGAACAAGAGCAGAGACTACAACTTAGATACAGGCATTGAGCAAGACCAAAGACCAAAACCAAGACCTAGAGGCAACTTTCTTTCGTGTGGTGCGCAATGACAGACCAAGTCTAAGGAAACGGCAGGCAGAAGTCAGCATCCATTTGAAACCTCATCATGATGTCATTGATCTTTTGCAGCAACAGGCGTGCTGCATTGTTCTGAAGGAGTTGGCGGTGGCAGTGACTGTTGTTGTTGTTGTTGTTATTGTTGTTGCAATTGCTGCTGCATGTTGTTGCTCCTCGAGCTTATCGGTTTGCTGATCTGCAGCTTTGCAGCTTGCGGTACTTGCTCCCAGTTCAAGAGTCAGCATCCAGCACCAACAGCAGCAACAGTATTGTGTCGCTATGCTGTATTCTCTGTCTTTGGCTCTGCCACAAAACGTGTAGTAAAGACAGTAAGAGCAACTGCAACTGCAATTGCAACTAAAACAGCAACAGCAACAGCAACTACAATTTTTTGAAATTAATTTAACATGAACTTGCAACTAATTTGGAAAGCTGTGTGCGAACTCGCGCTCCGTGGCTTTGCTGTGCTGCATACAAAAATTCATTAAAGAAATTTGTACGCCGTAAATATATTTTACCGACTGGTGCAACAAATTTTGCGCTATTTTTTCTCTTCAGTTTTTCCGTTCTTTTTTTTTCTCGTTGTTTTTTTTTTTGGGCAATTTCTTTATGGCTTCATATGGCTTCCAGACAGCTGCAAGTTTTGGCGGCGCTTTAATAGCCCCAACTTGACTTTTTCTTCTTCTGCTGCTTCTTCTTCTTCTACTTCTTGTCAGTCTCTTCTCAACTCAGTACAATTTTTTTTTTTTTGGCCAAAACAAGTTTTTTGAAACTGGTTCTCACCGAAGAGTTTATTTTTTGAGTGTGTATTATTATTATTTTGTGGCTGCGTCGCAGACAAGAAGAATTTATTTCTAACTTAAGCAAATGCGACTTTATCGACAAAGACTGAACGATTTCAATTGCTCGCCTCATAATTATGCTATAAAAAGAAGGTGTTTTGTTTGTGTTTTTCGAATCCAGTTATAGAAATTAATTAAAATTGCATGTATTTGCCTAATAATTGCGACTTTATAGTCTATTCGAAATAGTTTCCTTTATTTATATTGTCATCAGCTTGCGGATATTAATAAACTGATAAAAGCTCATGGCTTTGGCCCTAGGCTAAAAGTGATAATCTATGTTGTTTGTTTGGTTCACTGTAATTTTAATTCGTTTGTTTTGTTTCTTGGGGCGGAAGTCTGGTTGCTGTGAGCAGCCTCTTGGCTACGTGTTTTTGGCCAGAACAAGAGCATTTGATGTGACAAACGCCACTGACCAGCTATTTCCGCTTGTTAATGCTACCAAATCTGATTGAGACAACAAATCACACGCACATACAAGCAAACAAGAGGAAAAACCACTTGTACGATGGAAAATGCAAACAACTTAATTCAATTAATTCAACGTTCAATATTGTAAAAGTATAATAATAATAATATGAATAATAATAACATAACAACAAGCGCAAACACATGTCAAATTGAAATGCTTGTAATTAAATCTGCAACACAAGCAACAAACAGCAACAGCAACAGCAGCAGCAACAGAAACCACAACAACACCAGAAAAGTTGTTAAACATCACATCTGATTCGAAATTCATATTAAATAACATCGGCGTGTCTTTGCTTGAAATAAACAAACAAATGCACAAGCAAAAACAATAAAAATCTGCATAAATTTCAACTCAGTTCATTATTGTGGTTGCTCGTGTTGCTCTTATTGTTGCTGTTAGGTATTTTGTTGTTAGTAGAACTAGCAGCATGCACGTAAAATCTCTCAAAAGCCATGAAGTCACACAAAGTGCTGCAAAATGTGGAGCTAACATCGGCAGTAGCAGCAGCAGCAGCAGCAAAAGTAGCAGCGGCAGCAGCGATTGGAGCGCCAAGTGGCATATTTTGAACGTCAGGTTGAAATTGGTGCATGAAAAACGTTTCACAGTAGCGCACAGTGCGCTAAATAAATATGCATACACAGACAGACACACACACACACACACACACACACACATACATACATACATACATACATACATACATACATACATACTAATACACATACTAGTATATAGAAATCTACGTGCTGTGACTAACAGCATGCAAAATGCATGCACATTTGTATCTTGAAATTAAGTGTACAGCTTTTGGGTTAGATTCGAATGCATGCGATAAAGTGAAGTGGCATAAAGTTAGGCATGATTATAACTAGATTGATAAACGCAATGTGTTAAGATGCCACAGCAGGCAAAAGCAATTGCAGTTTTTTTACACTTAAATATAACGGAGTATATGCACTATTTACCAACAAAGTTGTTGCTCTACCTTTGCTTCGAAATCAAAGGAAAAATCAAATGAAAAATCAAATAGAAAATGTTTTCTAAGATTTGCAATTTGCCCATAGATATAGCCAGAGCAACAGTAGCTCAGTTCATGTCAAATACAATTAGTTGGTATCATATTAAATAAGAATACACAATTGGAGATGAGAAACTGGCTAAAACTCTACACAGTTTCAGAATTTAGAAGATAGCCATGCTGTGATCTGAACAGCGTTTGATACACAATGCTTTTATAAAATCTAACAAATGTTTAACTAATTTGCATAATAAATTTATAAATGTGTAAGCCATTAGGTTGGCTTTTTTAGCAGGTTTTTTTTTTTGCTAGATTTTTGCGTTTTTTTTTTTGTTTCGTTTTTGCTTCTTTGATTAATGTGATCATCACATTATCATTGGGAAGGCACATTTAATGCCTGTTTACAGCAGCTGCCGGCCGGCTTAATCGCTTTGGCAAGTTAGCCAACGTATTTATATTTGTATACGTATATAAATAGCTCAAACTGTCAACGGACGAGTCGATTTTTGTTGAAATTTTATCTGTGCATGCCGGTTGCTATAAGCTGCTTTTCATATCTTTAGCTACGACTTGTTGTGGCAACATTTCAATTTGGCCAACTTCGGTTAGCTGTGTTTTTGATGTTAACTGCTGCTCTTGCTGCTGCTATTTCAGCTACTGCTTGCTATTGGTAATTGCAGTGCCGACGCTGTTAATCGGAAAATCTTTACCTGCCGCTCGTATCTTAGTTAGAGCCGGCAATTTATGTTTGCTTAAGCATCAGTTGGCAGTAAGAACCGTTGAATGCGCATAAACTTGCCGCTGTTAGCAGCTTAATTAAAGACCGAAGAGAGCGTATTTCTACGAATACGAATACGAATACAAATAGCATATTCGTGTGGATGCTACATACGTTGGCTGGTTGCAAAATCAATTTACACGCCCCAAAAACGAAAATGAAAAAAAAAAAAAAAAAAAACAAAAATGAAACAACAACTTGATCAATATCTGGCCCACTCTGGAGCATCGTACTGCGTACTAAGAATTGGAATTGGGGGAAAACTGAAGAAAATTCAATGTTTAAACAAAATGTGGCACGCGCTGCCGCCGCCTGACATTGAACGGCGTCAGTTGGCGAACGGTGGCATTCAGCTCATTTCCTCTCATAAATTTTTTGAGGCAGTTTTGTAATAGATTTTTTACATTATATGTAAGCCTTGAGCAAGTCTATAAATTAATTTGTCTGGCTCCACTGCTTGCAGAGAATTTTCTAATACGAGTATTACGAAAAAGAGACTGTTGGAAATCTGCTACAAAAATGCAACGCCAGTTGAACGTACAAAATTCGCTATGATATCATCATGTTGGAAAGGCTGCTCAAATACTCGTATTGTTAGCAAGTAATACCATTATTATTATATCCATTGTTTTGATTTTCGCTTGCAATTAACTTAGTTATATTGTTTTGGATTTCAGTTGGTTGCATAGAGCATTTATTTCATACTAGAATACTGATTGGCATGCGATGCAAATTGAACTGGTTTGCATTGAGTGTGTGAGTGAATACCCTCAGCTCAGCTGCTGGTAGAAGATTAATTAATGCTTATAACAAATTGGTTTGCGAATTATCCAATTATAAGTTGTATATAATATATAAACATATGATAGAGACTTTTAAGGAGTAGCAGCCGAAGAGCAACGAACCTGCACAGATTTTAAAGCTATACACCTAGGTATTAATATGCCGTGAACACTACAACTGACACACAGACAGACGGATTGTTGATATAACAATTGGAATATTAAGTAAATGCGTAGTGTATTACATATCAAAACATTTGAAATTGTTTGAAATTCAAGCAGAGCTTAAAAGAAATCCAACAACATTTGCATATGCGCCAAAGAGTTGTTGAATCACCATCAACTTGGCAACATTTTGATGAATCATGTTTTAAACTTATATTATTATGTGTCGCTATAAAACTATTCATTTATGCAGGTTTTCACTAACTACACACTTTGAGCTGGTTTTTTTTTTTTTTTTTTAAATTTTCAAAATAATAATACTCGCCTTTAGCAGTAGGTTATTATTCTCAGCCTCAGTTGCTTCTGGTTTGACTTGAAACGATCGTTAACTGTATGAATTGCTATGCGAGTAAAATGCTTTAAATGTTTCATTTATTGATTATTTACGAGCTACTTTACACAGTTTAACTACAAGCACATGATTTGCGGCGGCACCCAAAAACAATATAAAGAAAAAAAAAAAAGAAATACAATGAAATAAAATAATTTGAAATATTCAACGATTCCCCGACGGATGATGCCGCCGCTGCTGAACTCGGGTTCAAGTTCGCAGCCAAATGAAATGTAATTAAAATTATTATGTCACGCAATGCGCACTCGATTGACAAACATGAACACACAGGGAAACACTCATACAAACACTGAGAAACACTCATACACAGACTATCAAATATTGTTCCATATACGCATATATGTATGCCAATGAAGCGATAGCGTTGTGCAAGAATATAAACTATTATTTATTATAAATCAAAAATCAAAATTCATGTAATGCGTTTTTGATTGAGCATTTTGTGCACGGCTTCAAAGTATCAATATTTCAATATTTCAATGGCAAACCATGCGCTGCGTGAGTTGCTAAATGAAACAACGAATTTTTATGAATGAATTGGCGCTAAATAAAACGAAAATCGAAAACCAAAAATCAAAGCCAAAACCAAAACCACAAAACAGAAACAGCAATATCAATAGCTATAGCTAAACCTATAGCTATAGCTATAGCCATAATAACAGCGATAATACAACAAGAAATATTAAACAATTTGAAGCTTTTCGCAATATTTGCAAATGGTTTTTAGACAACGTCAGCGAATAACCAGCTAACAGCGAATCGACCCCAAAAATGAAAACCTTTTCGTTTATTTTTACTTTTATATTTTTTCCATTTTTTTGTTTTTTTTTTGTATTTTTTTTTTGTTTAAATTGATTTTGATTATTTTCTCAACTTGTTGAACTCAATTAATTAACTGTAGATAACTTGTCGTGGGTGTCAGCATCGTACAGCCAATTGATGTTTAAAATTGTTGGACAAACTGCAGCTCTCTTTCTCTCTCTCTTTCTCACTCTTGCTATGATCTACTCAATCCATTATTCCCCCCTCTCTCTCACTCTCTGCCTCTTTTGCTATCTCTTTCCTTCGTCTCTGTCATCTTTAAAGTGGTTAAAGTTGTAGTTCAATGGGGGTAAATTTTGAAGGCAAAGGTTCATTGGCGGCAATTGCAATTTTACTCTTTAAACAAATTATTTTATTTCTAATCTATGCGAATATTTTCCTTTGCTCTTCTCTTTACAGGTAAAACAAAAAAGCTTTCGCCGTAACGAGCTGTGTGTGTGTGTGTGTGTGTGAGTATGTGTGTGCTTGGGTCTGTTTATGCACGTCTATGGGTAAGCCAAAGCGCCATAAAAACGCAGCTAAACATTTTACGAGGCAAGTGCCAAAAGTGTATTCAAATGAAGTTGGCCGGAGTCAAGCTTAGGTTAAAGCCAAAACCGTAACCAAAACATGTGTCAGACATGTCAATGTGGTTGGTTAGAGCTATATATGCCTATATGCAGTGCGCAGAAACACACACAAATTAGAGAAAGACTCAATGAGCTGCTTTGAGTGAGAGTGAGAGCTATAGAGGACGATTGAAGAGCAGAGAGAGAGAGAGTGTGTGTGTGTGTGTGTGTGTGTGTGTGTGTGGAGGGAGATCATTCAAACTCATTTCTATGCACATTTGCAAGAGGATATTTTTTTTTTAGTTTTGTTAGTTACAAGTCAAAATTGTTACCAGTTGCAATTTGGCAGTTGCCAGCTGCTGCTGCTGCTGCTGCTGCTTGTGCCTGAGCCTGGCATGTATGTGTTGACAGGGAGACAGAGAGAGAGTATCCCCTCCAGTTTGCTCACTTGCTGGTTTCCTCAAACAGCCAGCTTATCGGCCCACGGATCTTGAGAGTCAGGTCTACCAATTGCCGCCGGAAATTTCATAATTTAGCTCGCGTCTTTCTTTTTTTTTTTTGTTATTTTTTGGGTACCAAATTAAAATGTTATATTTATGAAAATGTATTATTATGTCTATCGTAAAATGTCATTGACTGACACTTGACACAAACGCCCACCCTCCCCCTATCAAAATGGAAAATCTCCGCAATGCAATCACAAATTATTTTGACAGTTACAATAGTCCGTCCCCCCTCAATTCAACCTCTATCTTACCATCGAGCTTGGGCCCCAACTCGACTCATTTTCCGTTGATTTAAGCGACTTTTCTGATTGCCGCCACGTTGCACATTTGAAGCTAGACGAAGCAGCTTTAAATTAATAAAGGGTACAAAATCGGTTAATATCGAAAAATTGAAATTGAATTTTTGAATTTTGGTCTATGGCTTTTGCGGTTGATCGCTTGGCGGTTGGCTGGCTATTAGTCGAGTGGTGGCTGCTGACCCACCGATCACACTTATTGCCACAATTCGCGGCCATTTCCGCTCTGCTGCTGCTGTTGCTGCTGTTGCTATTGCTGCTGCCTTTGTATTGTTGCATGTCATATAGAGACAGCGTGTGGCAGTGTGGCACAGTTGAATTGACAGTTTCCACGCACAGTGGTACATAATTATGCCGAAACGTAATCAATATGTATACATCAGCTTGGTTTTTATAAATGATCGCATAGCTTTCGATTATGTTCGTATAAAAATAGCTTTATAATACCATGTTTTCACTGTCATTTATTCATTTATTGATTCACTAAAATTATGCAATTTATAGATTATACGTTGCATATAGAAAACTATTAAAATGAAATTTAGTTTAAATGTTTTCTGTTCAATTAAATCATTAATTTAATTTATTTCCATGTATTATTTAATTCACTAACAAACTTTGTTTTATTATAAAAGATTATTTCCGAATTAAGTCGAACTAAAGAGGTTTTTCTTTTAGTTTAACTTTAGAGTATATGTTAAATGCAGTGGGATTAAATTGATCAGTCTTCTATCAAAAAGAAGAAGCATATATATATATATATACATATTAATTCTTAGACTGCACCACTGTGACTAAATTCATTACAATTAATCCCCTCGCACTCAGACTCTAACACTCGCAATAATTCTCAGCGCTGGCCGTTCACTTTTAAAGGCCACTGTGGCTGCTCAGTCGTTTTGTGGTACTCACAAAATTTTGAATGCACTCGTTCTTTTTAGGCATTTTTCACGGCGTGCTCTTGTTGTTGTTGTTGTTGTTGCTTTGGGCTGTCGAAAATTTGTGGATTTTTTGTGTGTATATTGCCTTTTGGGTAATTAAAAGAAACGTTCAAAGTGCAAATGCAGTGGGTTTAATTTACATATGTTCAAACATTTGCATTGCGCTTGGCTGACAAGTGTGTTGGTGCTGCTGCATTTGTTATGTGTGTGTGTGTGTGTGTGTGTGTGTGTGTGTGCGTGGGTGTTTCAATTTCCAGTCATGCATTGGTTTTAATGCCATTACAAGTATTACAATATACACAAAAGCCACGCCCAGAAAGCACAGTTGCCCTGTTGCACCGAACAAAGACAAAAATCCAAAAACCCCCAAACAAAAAAAAAAAAGAAACAAAAAATCAATGTCGAATGTTGAGTGTAACGTGCGGGGCCATCACGTTCTGACACCTTTTTTACGGATAAATAGATACATAGATACAGATAGATTCGCTACGCATTTTCAGCATCATTAATTAGTCAATTTTCGTTGGGGTTAGAAAGTTTGATTTGTGAAAGTTGCGCCATTAGATTGAATGCAGTTCGAGTTTAAACTCGGAGTTTTAGGTTCATTTTTCATGATGCGAGCAACTGGGAATTGGGAATAGCAATAGGAATTGGAATAGATAATGGGATGGGTATGCTTTTATTTCGAATGTGTGCGTGTTTGTGTGTGTGTGTATGTGTGTGTGTGTGTGTGTGTGTGTGTGTGTGTGTGTGTGT
>JBANCZ010000985.1:0-26206 GCA_037040025.1 Sphaerogastrella javana | reverse complement strand
CTTCTGCCTGTTACACACAAACCGACTTTGCACAAAGTTAATAGACCCTTTTTGTGTTTTTTAAACACAGGGTCTAAATATGAAAAAATATATATATATAAATTATATTTAATATTAAAATTTGCTTACTTGATCGCTAGAATCGATAGTGCTATAATTAATTTTTTTGAATCAAGTGGCATATTGGATGTTGATTTTTTAGGTAAATGATAGTCTTGGAATTTGTAAGGGTAACAACATTTACATTTATATAAATTTTTAAAAAATTTTTGTAAACATTTTAAGCATTTATCCAAGTATGAATTCGTCATAGAATATTGAATTTAACATTCTTTCACTGACTAAATTTAAACATACATATAGATTCTTATATTAGAGTTCTACTTTGTCACACACCCTTGAATTTAATTTTCACATTAATGGGAATCAGAGTCTATTGTAGCAGTAGAATAACAAAGTTTGTTCAAGAAGAAATTTCCTCTCGATTAAATTATGGTACGTTCAATTACAGATTTCATCAATAATAAATTTAACACTTTGTAACTGCAGTGGCTGCTGAATTTTAACTTGAGAGAATCCCGAAAGAGGGGAAAATCGAAAGTGTTTGTTGGGAATGCACACTGCATATTTACCTCTTGTTTATCCTTCTCCTTGCGCGCACATTCCTCGGCCTTGCGACGCCGCCACATACGTAGACTCTCTTCGGCATTCTTGCGTTCCACGAGACGTTTCTTCTCGTCACACCACATCAGTGGATGTTGTATGTGGTCGTGGCAGAAGGTGCCCATCTCATCGCTGGTTGTCATCTTGGGCGAAGCTACTGGAAAGCGGAAGTAGCGCCACGTTCAACAAATAACGCGCTACTGAAACAATTCTAGAATCCAGCATTTAACCGAACTCAAACTCAAACTCAAACTCAAACCAATCGACATGCCAGAGGAAGACGAGTTGGCCCGTCGAATTGCCTGTGCGCTGTGCGCTGTGCCGTGCCAGGCACGGGCGGCTATTTGGCTCAACTTTCGGCCTGTCTAACCACTTTGGTTGTCTAGGCAGCGTCGCTAGCCAGTCGGTTATTTATAGTCTAGGTTAGTGCGCTGCACACGCTGCTGCACGTGGCATGGTGTGTGTGTGTGTGTGTGTGTGTGTGTGTGTCTGTGTCTGTGTGTGTGGTTAGTGAGGTTTGAGGTCTGATTCGGTGTCTGTCCTTGAAGTTGTTTGTTAAGTCAGGCCAGGATTGCATTTCATTAGCGTTAACCCGCGTTTCTGGCCATTTAAATATTTCGCCAGTTAGGCATGCCACATCCCCTGCCCCCTTTCCCACATTACTGTTTACTCGCTCTGCAGTTAAGCTGAGTGGAGCAGCTCTGTGTACCGTGTGCCGTGTTCTGTGCTTTGTGCTCTGTGCTCTGGGGAGGCTTGGACATAAAATAAATATATATTGAATACTGCTCACTGTGAGCCATATAATAGCTATATACATATATTGTGCGGTATGGCTGCCCCAATTTGACCCAATTCGTGTGGTTTTTGCATTAAAATGGAAAGTTCCCAAAAGCTATCAATAGTGAATTGTGCTAAGGGGCTGCTCCTTGTTCTTATGCTCCTTGTGCTATATGTTAGACATAGACTGAATTTGATGTTGCAATGTTGCGTGCCGCACTTGCAGTTAACGTTAACCCAATTGAGCAGCCCGCAGCAAACTTGTTGATGTTTGCCAAGCTCAGAGCAGATCTAGGCTAAATGTGGCTATAGGTAAACTCGGTTTGAATTCAAAAACATTCAACAGTAGGGACGGTGCCCGACAATGGTTTACTCGGAACCCTGTATACTTTGGAACATAGATACACAATTGGATCTTCCTCTGCTGGATCCAAATGTTGGATACGTGGACCCAGTACCCCACTGGTGGATACCAAAAAACCAAAAATCGCTATTGCAGGTGTAATTTTAAGAATAAAAAGTTCTGATTTGCATGTATATGTACATTTCCATTATACATTTACTGTCATTTTCACATTTTTGCTTTGTGATGAAATTCTATAAGATACAACTACTTTTATATTCACATTTTGGATACCTATCCCCATTCCTCCCCTGGTGGATACCTGAAACATATATCCAAAATTACAGTACATGCCTACTTGCTTATCGTTTATTGATATTGATTACCGCTTTACAATATCGATTATCGATGTTAATTATAGAAATCGATTACCTACACAAAAATATCATACTGCTGCACAAATACTATTCTGTTTTGTATTCATTAAATACATTTTTAGAGCTGCACTCAATGCGAATGAATTGACAATTAATTAAACTAATAGGAATTAAATATTAATGATGTGCATAATGTAAATGGAATAAATTTTAAGAATATCATTTAAGCAGTCACCGAATAGAAATTAAAACATATTTTTATACATGCATAAAAACGGCAATTGTTTCGCTTGTTTCACAAAATTGCATATTTATTCATCTTGCATCGAATACACAATTGTCGTAACATAATTAACATTATCAAAATTATTAGTTTTATGGACCGATTACCCGAGCACCCATATGATTTCTTTTGCTAGTCGAATATATAGACTATCTTTAACATGTACGTGTATATTGGGTTAAATATGACATGGTTTTCACTGATCCGGCTGTAAAGGTGCCGTTCGTTTGGGTTTCACTTGCCTGTGGAAAACTGCGCAGGGGTCTTTATAAATTACACAAAATCTCTTAAATATATCTACAAGTTGATTATACATTTATACATCTAATACGCACATTATATAGATTGTAGTTTGGGTTTATAGCACACGCTCACTACGCATAGGGCATAAACAATAAAATGTGTATTATTTTGTTTAAATTAAGACTGGGCAGCATGGTTTATAACATATAGTACAATTGTTTATGGTCACTGCTAATTGTTAACTACAATCTAACGCTTACTGATTAAACAAAACAAAAAAAAAAACTGGTTCAAAATTCATTTCCATTTCATTTGTTTCGTTTCACTCGGTAAACAAAATAATAATTTAATAGTTTAAAAAAAGTAATTTTCAATAGTTTGTGCTGTCTGAATGTAATTGGCAGTGAATCCTTGAACCACTTTGTCGCAAATTTGTACAAAAAAAAAAAACTGAAAATATTCATGTGTCTTAGCTTAATTTAATTAACACGTTTTATTTAAATATCGTTCGTCTGGTTTAACTTTGACTATTAACCCTTGAGTGCCAATTTAAAACGTTTCTTATTTTTTTTTTGTTTTTGGAGGGTTTCATTTATTCAGCTCAATGTATAAATGAAAACTTGAACTGTAAACATTAATATAAACATTTTAGATAATATCTGCAATTTACAGTATCTCATATTAAGTTTGAATCAATGCGCTTAGAAAGAACTGTGTTTTTTCCCTGCTACATTCTAACAATATCATAATTATAAATTTGTTTTCTTTATCATTTAACATATCGTATATAAAAATTTCATTGTTCTGATTATATTAACAATTTGTAAACAATTTACAATAAGTTGGCAATAATATATTATGTTTGCGTTATAGAAAAACCTGTCATACATTTCAAATTTGTTTTGTAGATTATTCCAGCAATTATTTACAGTGTCAATCAACAACAATGCGCTTAAAAACTAAATAATAATTCTGATTTTTTTGTTCTTGTTACCATTTGCTAGCATTTTTGTTTTGCTTGAATCTTTTCTTTTTTTTTTTGTATCGACTGAGCGACAGTTGGTATCTGCCATTTGCTGACTTTGGCTAGCATCAAGTATTGCCTGCTTCTAAATTTATTATACATATACATACATATATATATATAGATATTTATTACAATATTATTATTAATCCGTTTTGATATCTGCGACAAAATTCTACTTAATGCGATTGAGGACTAAATCGGCGACCACCTGCAAACCCTTCTGATACGGCGACTCGGTTAGCTCCTGTGCCAGTCGTATCGCCTCGTTGCAGTGCTTCTTGGCCAGAAAACGTGTCTGTTCCAGTCCATGTGATTTGTGCACCAGCTCAAAAGCGCGCTCCACATCGCCTGGCTCGGTGAAACGACGCATAACCATGGGATTCAGCTCGGGATACTGTAAGTGTAGATGAGAAACGATTAGTAAGTGTTTACGTTTACTATATGATTTAAATATAATATAATATATTATAATGTGCATATCTTACGCTACCCCAGCGTAAAGGTATTCAATTTAATTGTCTGTATCACATATGAATATGGTCCATGTGCACCGCACCCCAGCTAATGGTTGAGTCGAGCTATTGTTTCATCCAGACGCATTACTATCGTGTATGGCCTTATGACATGTATATGCGTCTGCATACATAAGTAATTGACTTATTGTCTAATTGACTGACTGACTAACTGGTTAACTGACTAACTAAGCGATTGCAGCGCTGCTTGGAACCCACTGCACGCTCATATTTATCGCACTGCGCATAATAAACAAACAAATTCAAAATCGCCTTACAGACGCACAAACGATGGCACGCGATGCCTACATTCAGCCGGAGTAGTATTGGTAATATAAGTAGTAGTAGCAATGGCATGATATCATCGGCGCCAAGGAATAGAATGGCTTATGCACATAGCTATCAATGCAATGCAAACAGATAGAGACGATCGAGACGACGACAGATGCAAAAAGTGGCGACATTATTTGAGCTAAACATCGCAATAGACATGAATGATAGCACACTTCGTCTGTGGATGTGGCTCTAGCTATGACTCTGGCTGGGTTGTCACTTGTGCTGGCAGTGCAATGAGGAAGTACATGTGCTTAGATAATAAATCGGTAGCTCACTTTTTCGCATGCAAAGAGCACGGGCGCTGTGGCCAGACCCAGCTTTAGGTCGGCTGCTGTTGGTTTGCCCATCTGCTCTGTGGAGGAGACAAAGTCCAGCATATCGTCGACCAGTTGGAAGGCCAGGCCGATATTTCGTCCATATTGGAAGGCCACTTCGGCAACATTATCATCGGCCTCTGCAATGACGGCGGTCTAAAAGGAGAATCAGAAAGAAAAAACAACGTAGTCGAAGATGATTTCAAAGTCAATCATTTTTTTGTTTTACTGCAGGCCAATCAATTGGCCAAATGGGCACAATGACAAACGCATTCATGCAATTCAAATTGGCAAATTAACAAATTTACGCTTTGCATTTACATTGGCCTGGCCATGCAATTTTCATTGCATTATGGTTGAGCCCACACACACAAACACAACTTACAGCTTTGAGCGTATTGGCAATCAGCGATGCGGTCTTCCTGTATGTCTTGGTCAGGTAATGGGCGAAACGTTCGTTCTCCGTTTCCCTCGATCCAAGCTGCATAAATTCACCTTGAACTAAATCGGTTAAAATCTGCAAAAAAAAAACCAGCAAAAAAAGCAAATGTTCATTTAATATAGTGCCTCATAATTATTGGCTTATATTAATTTACAGCTACACTTCCTGCTGACTCAAAGGATGAAAAATGGTGCCATATATCGATAAGATTAAACGACTTTACGGCACTCTTTGCCCTGCACCTTGTAAAGTGCATCGACACAGATTCGTTCGAGTATACTCATGTGATTCACTGATCACCCAAATGAAAGAACAGTCATTCTGCATTAGGTTGATAATTTATGCTTTCGATGCTTACAATATATTTCTTCAGTTTTGAAATAAAAGACTTAAGCCACGATTGGATTCGATTAATTTAATCTAACTTCTACATTGGCTTTAGTCTTTACAAAAAATCCCCAGATAGCGTAAATGTTGAAAATATCAGAAACTTGTCATGCGATCGACGCCATTTGCAAATTTTATTAAAAATGTATAAAAATATATACAAATGTGTACATAGTTCTGTTTACATACCAACATACATACATATATACATATATACATATATACTTATATACATATATACAAGTGCGAGTGGCTTCCGCTTGGCTGACTGTTTAAATGCATAGAGCTAACACGGTTGTGCCAAATAGTTCAAGTAAACAATATTTCATTGAGGGTGCTGGATGTTCAACAGGATGCCGATGTTAAATAGCCTCAGTAGAATCAAACACGTTAACATTAAATCACAATGTTCCATGCTCAGAGCGAGGGTAGCTTCATACATAACATACCGCACATACATCCTAAACTATTAGTTTGAATGGGAATAAATATTGTAGTCAGAGGAAGACATTAAGAGGAAGAATCTGATCTCAGTATTAAGTTACTGATCTCAGTATTAAGTTATAAAGAAGTATTAAAATTAATAATAATAATTTAATAATTATATTGGAGCTTCAAACAACAATATCGATCGTTTTCATAGATAAAACAAATTATTTAATATATTTAAATTTATGTTATGAAATATAGTAGATTGTTATGGAACTATTATAGAAACATGCAATTGATTCATATTTACTGCTGTCTAATAATGTTGCGATTACATTATGAACGAACCTCGTAGCATAGTCGCCAATTCCGCTTGATTTCTAAATATTGGCGCGCCCTTCGTTTAATTTTGATTGTGTTACTAGTCGACATAGCTATAGCACTACCTTAATATAAGCAGGCATAAGCATTTCCATTCATACATTCATTTGCTTTGGCAATTTCGCAGACAGTTGTCAAAATGTTGAACAAACATTGAGAGCGATAGTAGTTTGTAGTTGAACATACCCCATAACCAAGTGCTGTGTATATAATCACACACACATTCAAATACAACATGATATGTGTGGGTGTGTGCTGATGATTTGATGGAAAATACTATCCGTATTAGTAGTAGTTGTCATTTAGTGCCTATGCTATGTATCTTAAGGAGCCCAAGGTGACAATGGCCACAGTCATAGTCACAGTCACAGTCACAGTCACAGTCATAAATATATATATATATATATATATATATATGTACAATATTTTTGGCCAAATCCCAGCCAAGTTGGCTTGTTAAATGTGCGTTATTTGACTACCATTTTTTCAGTTTGCCTTAGAAGCACATACAAAAATCTGGCTTTTCAATGTTAAGTAATTAACACATGGGGCTAAAATCAATGCGTGCGACAAACACCAAAATCAACACTAGCAACAACACTAAAAACCAACATCATCAAGCTCAAACCAATGCCAGCAACAACAACAACTACAACAAACTGCATTTGGGACCAATCAAGCAACTGTTGCTGCTGCCGGTATATTATTTATTTGTCAATTGAATACTGAATGTTGAATTCATTGTTCGTATTTTGTATTCGAAGCGTTGTACCAACAATTTACAGCACATGTAATCACAGCTACTACAATATCATGCACACACTTTTAGTGCTCAGTGTTTCGATTGTGGCGACAAAGTGTTCAATAAAACCAAGAAGAAGACTGCGTCGAAGTATAAACTAAATTTTTAAAATGTCCAGAGAAAAGGCGGGGAACGTTCAGTATTTACGGTACAGTATACTATTTCTTTTACATATTATACGATTAATATGAATACTATAGCTCTAATAGTTTCCGATATTTCGGTGGTCACACATATGGACATGGCCCGAAAAACGACTCGACTTGTCACTCTATCCAAGAATATGTATAATTTATGGGTATGCCATACCCCCTTTTGTGTGATACACACAAATCTATATTTAAAAACTAAATTCAATTGAAATATGATCTATAGATCAGATTCAACTAATGCTGCTTTGGATGTATTTCATACGTCTTGACTTAAAACTGAGGATTTAACAAACAAAGAAACACGTCATACCAATCTTTAAATTTACTTAACTCGTCCCGCCGAATTATGTACATTATGGGATCTACCACCTGACATAATTAACAATAATACTAATAATGGAACACTTAGAAAACCACACGCAAAACATATACATGAACAAGATTGCGACAAATGTAGATATACCTATATGTATATGTGTAGAATATTCTTCAAGACCAAGGACTGATGAAGAAGTCTGTTTATTTGATGGGACTGGTTTAACCCACAGTTGAAACAGCATGATAAATTCTATAAATTCTCATATCAGACGTATATTCCGGCACTATTTCCATGCCATCTTCGTATTCGTAAGCGGCCGGCATTATTCGGACACGTGTTTGGCATATATAATGTTGTTCATATATATATTATTCTAAATGAAACAAAGAAGAGCTAAACATTTCACAGCAAGAACACATACATAAGAAAGGAGGGGCGGCGTTTCAATAATTTATGCCCAGTTTAAATTGCCAAAATTATGATCGCTTTAAAGAATCTATTCAGAAAATTACGCTACTGTCGAGCGTGTTCGACTGTTTTTACTCTTCTGCCCTAGTATCGATCGTCAAATGTTTGAGCGGAAAATTTCAAAAAAACAAAATGGTTAATGGTATGGAATATTTTCATTTGAATAAATCAAGAACTTGTTTTGATTGCGTCAGAAATATAAAATACACACAGTCAGATCCCATCGAAATTAGGTAGCTTTTGCTTAGTTTTAAATATAAATAAATATACAATAATAGAATTAATAAACGAGTGTATCTTTTATAGTTTCTAAAATCAAACCCATTTACAGAGAGGGAGAGAGAAGAGACTGATAATGATATACCTATTGAAAATATAGAGATATATATTTTTAATATATATATTTGTCAGTTGTATAAACGGAATCCACTTCTTACGTCTTATTGGGTACAGGGTTTATGTATTGATATCAACAGAAATATGGATGAAAGTCTTGCAGCAGACACAGAAACTATTTGATATGCAAATATACAATAGTTTTTTGTAAATACAAGCTGAGAAATTTTTTTTTTTTAATATTCATTTGGATCGCCGCACCTTGTGGATGGTTAGCGGCCCAGACAACCTGCCTCCGATCAAAGCGAACTTTACACATGCGTTGAAGAGATCAAGAGATAAAGATGAAGCGCTATATGATGCAAATACAACAAAATACCGACAGAAATATTTAGCAGATTTCAGAGTATCGCATTTAATGCGATTTTTTTTTGTTTGCTTTTACTATTTGGTTATTAGCTCACAGCTTTTGCGGGGAATTGTGTAAGTGATGAGACACCTAACTGAGCTGAAGCTGACTCAGGGCGGTGAAGGTTTTTATATTTGCACTCCAGGTTGAAAGTTAAACTGTCAGCTGACTAATTCGAGAGATATGAAGAAACAATAGTCTCAAGAAACTATGTATATAGACGTCAAAGACATTGAATTTAGTTTTGGAATTCTGTAAATGCTTGCAATTCGCAATGGCTGCAAAAACAGCGATGCGGAAGCCGGTTTTTGAAATTACGAGCAATCATTTACATATACATACATACACAAGTAAGTGTACATGTTGCAGAAAGTGAAGGCAGGTTTTACTGATGTATGTCTGTTGTTGCCTGATCGTATGGCTGCTTGCCCTTCTCCATGGCCTTTGCCATTGCCTTTACCTTTACCTTGGAATCGGTCCAGGAAGTTGTAAATATAATGCACAAGTCCCGTGATGTTCGTAACTCGTTTTCAACGCATATAATGAAGGAACATTCTTAATTAAACAATTTATTGTTTAGCCGTTTTTTCGAACTTTCGAAATCCTTAATGTTTCGTTTTTGGTTCGCATAGTATGAAAAAGTACACCGTAAGAATTAATAATACGAACTTACTTAATAATACCAAACACACGGTCTCCATATGTAATATATTACAGAATTACATAAATACGAATAGAATATCTTTTACGTTTCTCATAATATTTATCTTCAACTCTACATTTGGGACTAAACAATCTCTGCTTCACCTTGATTCACTTGAATAAATCTGATTTTCAGTATGCTTACCTGGGTTAACACGATCGTAACATCATCACTACGCAGGCGCGATATCATAATCGAGGCAATCGACAAAATGTAATCACCAGCCATTGTGACCTATAAAGACAATGATCAATATAATGTTGAGGCATTAAAATAAAAATAAAAAAAGATAAACAAAACTGTAAAATAGACAGAAAACGGATTAGCATATGCAAACATAGAGTGCTGCATTCAAGAGCTGCAAGATTTCAACACTTTGTCTAACAACATAATGATATGACAAAATCAAATCAACGAAATACACAAAATATACAAAATTCATTAAATTTCTGGTGGCATTTAATGATTTCAACAAGCTGATGCTTGAAATCAATGTAAAACCTGTCAAATGGAAAACTTCCACAACAAGTAACGGAAAACTGCATAGGAGACACAAGGAGACGCGATGATCGCTTTGATCGCTTAAGGGCTTTCACAATTAGGAAACCTGTTGACAAAGTTGTTAAACAATTCAATTCGAATACATACACACACACCAACTTTGAATGTGAAAGCCAAAAATAAAGAAAAACGCCTCCAGTTCAATCATTAGCCGTTGTTGGCCATGAAAACATTTAATAGATTTGAAGACATGCAGTCGTCGGGGTATGCCACAAAGGCCTAAATTTGAAACAAACTTGGTATTGAGCTGTTTTAATGCTGAAATCAAAGCTGATCTTAAATGCATATACTCGAAAGACTCTATTAGGCTATAAGGCCTACGTTTTCCAATTATTATAATAGGCCCAAGATGTACCTTCTTGTGATTCCATAGAGCATTCACACTGGGTTTGCCGCGTCGATAATCTGACTGATCGATGACATCGTCGTGCACTAAACTGGCCGAGTGCACCATTTCAGAGAAGAGGGCGATCTGTCGTTGTTTGTGTATTAATTGGCTGTCAAGGCGATAGGCAAATGAGCATACATTTAATCAGTATTTGTATATGTACATATATCTATGTGTATGCATGTATGTAGTTATAATTTGGCTTTGATTGTTATCCAATAGCAAAAGCAGAATGCGAACATTTCGCAAAGATCTGCTAATTGTTACACTGTGCAACAAAAGTGTGCCAAAGACAAACACAGACAGATAGACAGACACACAGACAGACACTAGATTTTCTTACTCACTGTGATTCGTTGTTCAGATGATAGTTTAACGCCTTGGCCATCAGCAATGTAACCATGGGACGCAACGCCTTGCCCTGACCATCAAAGTAATAGCACGCAATGGTGTCCAGCTCTGGCTGTGATGTGCCCGACTGTAGCATCTATAATTATAAAAATATGATATAAACAATAAAATATTTAGTTTAATTTAGTTAACACTTCAACTGCGGCCGTAATTAACAAATATTTGAGAGAATTTGCCACAAACTAAAAATAATACGTTTGTTACGATTTCAAATACTCGACAATTGTATACCCTAACTTATATATGATTATATATGCAGATACACAATATTATTGATAAGGAATTCGTCATTTTTAACTTGAAATTATGTTAACTAATCTAAGTATATCTCTAGAAATTTAGATCTAGCTAAAATAAATATATTAAAATGTAATCTCTAATATCTATTTTTAAGCTCACCATCTGTAAGTAAGCTTCACTCTTAATTTTTATTGGTGTTAAAATTAATTTTGACTACAGCAAATGCAAGACGGTTTCTTGAATAAATATGCTCTACATACATCTCCAAGCATAGGGTATATGCAAAAATTCCCAATGTTAAAATGGCCCTGATGTCACTGTGACGTATGGAGTTAAGATGTAAATAACAACAATAGGCAAATAACAAACTGATGATAAATCAACAAAACAATTCCGACGTCTGACAAATTAGTAAATAACTATTTCAAAATCACTAAAAAATATAACTGAAATAGTTAGCACACTACACTTAAAGCTATTCCTTAATATCGATTAAGAGATATGTGTAATTCATGGATTTATTTTCAAACTATGCTCGGCATACTTACATCTCGAACATCATCATAGAAATACTTGAGTTCATCGTCTAGTATTATATATGGATCAATTTGAACTTCTCTCACGGGTCCAGCGGGTTGTTGTGTGTGTACGGAGCTATGATGCCGTAGACTCGTCGTCTTCGAGTAATGTGAATTGTGACTGCAGCTATGCGAGTTTTTCTGAAAAGAGAAACAAAAAGTAAAACCATAAATATGAAATAAGAATCAAATATATATATTATAGTAATGTTTATTAGCGAATTTTCCACAAATGCTGCAATTAATGATCAAGTGCGAAAATTGCCATTGTAAACAAGCGTTTGGCTAGGTAAATGGCCATAAGTTTTGAAGTCAGTAACCAACAAAAAAAAAACCACACACAAACACACAGAGAAAATAAAAAAACCGTTTCTGAGTCACTTAACAACTTTCAATTGCTATGAGCACAACTAACGAGTTTTTGTTTAAACTTTTTGTTGTCTTTAGGCCGTATGGCAAGTGCTGCCTAATTTTGACGCTTAAATTACTTGGTAACAACAAGATTAATAACTGGAAAATTGCAGCCACAATCGTCCACAAATTGTCGTCTATTATTTAACGCCCTCGACGATACTCTTGACCTTGTCGTCAATATCACTAGACTGTACGTTTTAATCCTTATTATTATTTTTATTTTCATAATGATGGTTAGTTATGCATGTATACTAAATTTCATGTTTTATATACATATATGTGACATCAGCAAAACATAGGCTGTGAATTTACAGCATACCATTGATGAGTTGACAAGATTCAGGCAGTTATATATATTGAACCAAAGGAGTGCAGTTTGTCTCAGAGTGAGAACAAAAAAATTTAAAAAGTTGTATATAAAAATTATGTTTCAAGCCGAAATAAACCAAATGGGAATCACCGCAAAAAAAAAAAAAAAAAGTGAAATAGGTTGTATCAGAACTAGACGAATCGTCATATTAGAAACCGTGAGTAATGTTATTGAAGTCGATTTAAATTTAAAGAATTGATCACAATTTGCACCATATACGCAGAGCTCTATGAATTTGAGATGTTTTCCTAGTCGTTAGCCGCATTTGTTACATAACTATTAAACAAGCAGCCTGTTTGCATATTTGATTTGTAAGTCCATTGAGTCAGTCTGGTCTGTCAATAAGAGTGGTGCGCATGTAAACACGCTATAACATTTAAATTTCATGTTGCCAAGTGTCAACAGCGAATAGGCAGTCCGAGTTTGAGTAAGAGTATGAGTATGAGTATGAGTATGAGTATGAGTACGAGGCAAGGCAGCTACTAAACGGAGGCATAGAGCCAATTGAGCTGCAAATATTTGTGTTAAGTTATGTGATTTGATAGAGCTGGGCGTGGCCCATTACGCATCTATGCAATCGCATTCATCTATACAAATCTCAATGAACACGCGCTTGTGAACAATATACATAGATTTACATACGCACACATGCATATGTATAGCTGACCTAGTTTAATATGCATGCAGATCCTGCAGCTTGATCTCAAAGCCCATAATCATGCGGCCATAAAGTTGAATGCCCTTGGCTATGGCCAGAGCGTTATCATGCGCACGTGTAGACCCAAGCCCCATGCTCCAAACTCTGCGTAGCGTTCGTTCGATTATGATTCCGATGCCGATCATGATGATGATGATGATGATGATGATGATGAGGCTGATGATGGTAATGATGATGATGATGAGTTTTCATTGACGTTGGCCATAAAATGCGATAAATATAGCATGTGTATTGGTTTGTTTGCATGCTTAAATCAATGTTGACCATCAACATCGGTCCGCCTCGGTCCCCATTGTGTACATTCCAAAGAGATCTCGCTCACATTGGGCTTGTAATGACCCAGTTTCATATTAAGTAAGAGTGTACATATGTGTCATAAATACTTTTGTTCGAATTTTTTTTTTCTCTTCTTTTTTTTTGCGGCTTTTGGTGCGCGTAGAAAGCGATGGTGATGGCAATGACGATGGCATCGACCAAAGAAAAAAACTTGACTTGACTGTTACAAAATCAACGCATCAAATTTAAAAACCCAATTAAATTCAGCTCGTGAAAACTTTCATTTTCAATATGTGCGTTAAATTAAAATTAGTACAATGCCAGGCAAAAGTGTTTGCTACCCGCTTTAAATAAGTATTAAAAAAACGCAACAGAAACAATAAACAAAACACACACAAAAAAAAAAAAAAAACAAACAAACAAAAAATAAAACGGAAAGAAACAAAACGAAAAAAAAAACGCACATATTTCTTTCTTCCATTTCTTATTTTGCCTGTTGGTTGGTTGGTCCGTTGGTTCGGTTGGTTAACAAACGTGCAAAAATGCATTTAATTGTGGCCATTTCTCGCTCGCAAATGTACGCTGTGTGATTTATAAATTTTTAAATGGTTTTACGGCTACTTCCCAATGACCAAGCGAACTACCATACCATTCCGCAATATGCTCGCTCCATCACTCTGCCAAGTGAATCCCTAAACGAGTTCCCCTCTTCCCCTGGCCAAAGTATGCGGATGCCAGTTATGTATACGACAATGTCATGCAATTAGTGGAACCTGCGATTCCATTACAAATATCAATTAGGCTCGTTCTAAACTAATTCAATCGGCTATAATGCCATAGTTTCAAATTATATGCTCTTCATGTTGAGTTCGTAAATAATAATAAAAATTAAATAAAATAAACTTGCTCAAGTTTTAAACTTAATATTGCGTGCTGCTACTACTTCCTAGTAAACAGAGCGTTGCAGTTGGCTGCAACTAACGAGCTGAGGATTTTTAACTTGGCCAATTGCTGATACATTATTATTTTCATTATTATATAAGGGTGAAATGTTCGTAGTATTATTGTAATACCATAAACATGAGTGCACGGTAATATCACTCAATACCACACAAATCTATATAATTTTGATCGATTATATTATTTTATAACAAACATCGAAAATAACGATTGCACAACTTTGGTTTACAGCGTAAAAGATTTGAGGTAAATTTTCAAAATTTACAAATTCGTTTGAAGTTTTTAAGAAAATCACTTCAAATTTATACAGATCAATTGAAAATATTCTAAACTTATTTGAAGTAAATTTAAAACTAATAACAGAGCGCAGAGGCAACGCGAGCAACGTTAGCAGTTCAAAGAGTATAACGTAAGCAGTTGAGAGAGTAGAATGTAAGCAGTTCAAAATGTAAAATGCAAGGAGTTTTGAGAGTAGAACGTAAGCAGTTCAGTGAGTAGATCGTAAGCAGTTCACACTGTGGAACGTACCAGCTGAGAGAGGAGGTTAGAAGACAAACTATGTATAGAAAATGTCTTTATTTTGAAATATTTGATTTGATTAATTACTTTCAAACTGAAACCGCACAACTGAAAACTTTAGTGTCACTTTCCATTGGTGTTTAGGCATATTATTGTAATCCATTAAGCCATGATTGCTGACAATTATACGTTCATTTTTGGGCGCTGTCTGTGCAATTTGAAGTATTTTTTTCGCGCTGAACTGCATTAAGATTTTATCTTTGGTTTGTGGCCGCAAACGGTGTGCCATGATTTTTTGATTGTTCGGAAAAGTTGCACGGAATATATACCGTAATTGTCTGTCCGTCCAACTAACGCATTGATTAACAAAAAACAAATTTTAAAACGTGAATATTTTATGGCGATATCGACGCCAACTGGCGGCATTTAAGCAATTTCTTTAATTGCTGTGAAATCGAAATAGTTGTAAAATCAAATAAATATATGCGGAATCTTGAAAAGATTTTACCGCACTCGAAACTGCGATGCGTAGACTACAGATTGAAAGAAGCAAACACAAAGAGCACACACAGACACACAAAATGAACGTACATGTACAAAAACAAACAAATTCAATAATATCAATTTACTTATATACATATATGTAAATATATACCTAATATATACGTAGGCATTGACGCATGTGCAGTTGAAATTTTTGAGTTTTGGCCCCCGGGGCGCTCCCACGATATTATTTCACAAAACTTTTAAACGGCTTGTGGTCAATTATGATTGAAGATGAAACTGAATAGCGCCGAAAACCAATTGAAATGTGCAAAATGTTTGAAAGTGACACATTTATATTATCTTGAAATTGATTGAAACTGACCTTACCAATACTCCATCAAGATTCACAGTAACAATTTGTACAGGAGAGGAATAGATAGAAGAATAGCAAAGATAGCATAGGAAAAGAAGATTTTATCCATTTTTTTGCATCATTATTCGTTCTTATTTATACACAAACGGAGAGGTATGAATCAAATATAAGGATAGTGTAACGTAAGCAGTTCGGCGAACGGAGTGCAAGCAGTTTAGCGAGTGGAACGCAAGCAGTTTAGTGAGTGGAATGTAAGCAGTGCAGAGGGTGGAACGTAAGTAGTTGATAGAGTGGCGCGTCCAAGTATTATGAAATTTTTTTTAGCATTCGATTAAAATTTATTTTTGATTCTTCAGCCGATCAGTTGTGAATAGAAGAGGGAAATTGATGACAGAAGCGGAAGTTAATGTAACAGTTAACGTACAATACAATCATTATCATCATCATCATCATCCATATTGATACAATCAAATGTTGACCAAAGGCAGCCAGCAGAAAGTAAAGAGATGAAAGCCAAAGCCAAAGACACAGATTACAATAAAGAGGAAGACAGCAACGAATAGGCAAAATAAAAGAGAAAAAGGGATAGCAAGACAAAGAGAAAGAGGGAGAGGGAAAGAGAGAGAGAGAGAGAGAGAGAGAGAGGGAAAGACGCAAGCGCGCGACACTTTGACTTTCCCTTTTTGTTGTCATCGTCGTCGTTGCTGTCGTTGGCTTTGTCTTCGTCTTTGTCTTTGTTGTTGTTGCTGTCGTCTGACAGAATCAAAAGGCCGTTTGAGCTTGAGTTGTAAAGGAGTGGAGAGTAGGGAGCGTGGATCAGGTGTGCAGAGGGGCGTCAATTGGCTACATAAATCGCGCATCACGGTCGCTTTGTGGTATTTTCTCTGTTCGATTTTTTCTGACGCCAGTAACCAGCAACAGTAACTGCAAATAGACAGCGGCAAGCAGCAGTTGTTGCCCTGTGTCTTCTTCGTCTTCTTCTTCCTTCGAAGGGGGGGAACTCGTTAACATGCGTGTTAACATAACACACTGCGAGGCGACAATACACGAATTTCAAGTGAGTGTGAGTGTCAGCACTTGGTATTCGTTATTCGATACTCAATTTTCGGTATTCGATATTTGGTAATTGCTATTTGGAATGTGATAAATGATATTAGATATTGATTACCGTCTATGTGTATAGGCCATTATAAATCAATTCGCGAATTGAGAACGTTTCTTATGCGATCGTAAAGAATCCCATATTGAAGTTGGCTGATATAATGACTTTGTATGCAGTTGGCTAACGTCACGGCTTTATTACGTCTAAAACTGCGCTCGTCAAATATAATGAAACCATACTTAGATATTGCAATGTCTGTCAGATCCATCTGATGGAGCCGAACACATGAGCAAGGGGAAGGCGATGAAGAACTGGCATTTTCAAAAGGAAAAATAAATCGTTATGTTATTTGCTGCAAGATGTACAATTTGATGACTAACTAATGACTAAATTTAGTTCAAGGAAACAATAGATCAAGCATTACCGTTTTATTATTAATCAATTGCAATCAAAGCACATTAAAAAGCCCCTCTATGATATAATGTGGTTATGAAATATGAATATGACGAAACGTTTTAATCTAACGTATTAAAAACTATACTTTTCATTGAAAGAAAAACTATTTTTGGGAGATCCTTTAAGAGTAGTAAAAAGACTTTTTAAGGTAAACGTTATATGATATTTTCTCTTAGAAGAGGCTGAGATACTCGTGTATATCTAGATGATTTCAAAACAAGCATTAAAAGTGAACATTAAAAATACAAATTGAGTTTTAGTATCGTACAAATGGATACGGAGCCATAACCATTTTGAAAAAAACCCGAAAAATTGCTTTAATTTTTGGCACTTTGATCTCAATAATTTATTAACTGGCAGCTCGAGTTGGTCGCTTGAGCGCAAACCAATCTATCACAAAATAAAAACACCAAAAATTTACCAAAAAAGAGGAAAAAAAAACGGGCATCAGCTTACAGCAAAAAATTGAAAACTAGTTAGTAAAGTGTGAAAAATAAAACCGGTAACATTCAAGTTGATCCTGCGATCGCTCGAAATTATATAAAAAAAAAAAACATTTGTAAAGCCAAACCAAGCAAATGTACGAGTAAATAACAATTCCGAAATTCAAAATATTCGAATGCAATAGGAAAACGGTTGTGGTGCGTGCCACAAATTAAAGAAAGAAAACAACAACTACATATATATATGTATATACATATACTATATATATATGCTACTTAAATTCAATTTGATTTATGTATATACAAGCTATGGGGGCTTTAACAGGAAGTCAATGCATAATGATGAAATGTCAACAAATCAATTCATGGTAAGCAATTAACCAACTTTCAATGTAAATTAAGTGAAATCTTTAAGCTAAATTACACCAGGCCACAGACCAACAGACAGACACCAGAGAGCCACAAATTTCAACAATCAAACACAAATCAAATATTGCCGGAAAGACTAACAGTCGATCGCATTTCACCAATGTAGCAAGCAAATATGAATGGTATAATCAAAATTGAACTCTTAACGCAAATTAATCGGACAAAATATAGTTGTTTATTGTTATCGTTGCAGACTATCTACGTGACTATATACACATCAGATCAGCAGATCAAAAAAATATTGTTGAATCAATTTCATTGAGGTTCGTCTAGGGCCATCTAAAATATCAACTTGATTTGCGTATGATGCATAGTAACCCATATGCCTAATTCGGTACCTCTGAAACCGAAACGCTTATATCGACTCGTTTTATTGATACACTCTATAAGGTCTGGCAGGTGTATAGCACACATTCACACAAAGCTATTATACCCGTTTAACGTTTATTTAATAGATGACAGATATTGAGAGACTCGAGACTCAGAATACGTAGAAAATACAAGTGTTGAAAAGAAATGCACAATCAGCGTCAGGGTCAGCCACCAAAAGGGCCAACAAATGAGGTAATCAATATGAGAAAATAGCCGCATACATATCCATTTACATTCATATAGATATGTTTATATGAAATATATGTATATGTGCAGACAAACTATATGTTAATTGATAATGCATCGGATATGTTATGCTAATGCCTTGAAGGCTTTTCAAGCCAACTTCGCTGACCGACATTGATGGAATGTGGGCCGACAGCTGGGAACGGCCAGCAGACTGATTACAGCTTTATCGAGGCTGAGGCACTGAGACTATAACCGGAGGGTCTGTGACTGCAGCCCGGTTGCTGGGGCTGGGACTGGACCTGCGGCTGAGGCTGAGGCTGAGGCTGAGACTGAGGCTGAGACTGAGGCTGAGACTAAGGCGGAGGCTGGAGCTGGGACTGGGGCTGGTCAGAGTTATGCAATTGTGACTGCTTCCCAAAAAGCTGCAAACTTGCTTTTTTACAGTTACACGATGGCGTCGACATCGACAGCAACATCAACAGCGACAGCGACATCGACATCGACATCGACTGCGGCAGCGGCAGAGGCAGCGGCGCTTCTTTTCGCTTTCAAATCGAAATGTTGCCGAGGGAAAAACAACGCCGAAATCATTAACAGTTAACAGTTGGCTCCAAGAGAGTTGCCATCGTCGTCTTCGTCGTCGTCGCCATTGCCGCCAATCAATGCGACTTGAAACCACAAAACCAGTTTAGGACAACAACAGCAACAACAACAGAAAAAAAAAACGAAACGCATGCGTCTTTGGAATTGGGTCAGCAAGTACGAGCCAAAGAAATGAAACGAAAAAGCCAAAGCCAAAGCGACTACAAGACCAAGACCCAATGCAGGCCCAATATGAGCCCAAAGCTAGCCGCAAACCAACAACCACAACAACAACAGCAACAGCAATGAAAACAACAACAGCAACAACAACAACAACAACAACTTGAGGCAGGTGTAAGACAGGTGAATGAAAGTGGTTGCCTTCGCTTTGGTATGCGCGCCAACGTTTTGGATAGGATTATCGCTGTCAATCGTTATCGCTACAATAATAAACCCTTCCACTTGCACTCCACACAATCTATATAATTATCGATTTCATTTCATTTCGTTTTCCTTCGTTTCAATCATAAACGGTTAATTTTTTTGTATTCCTTTCAGAGTATGGCATGCAGATTGCTTGCATTCCCTGATCACTTTTTAGCCAAAATTCGCTGGGCAAATCAGTTTCTTTCGGTCTCAAGTTTTCAGCCCATTCGCCAGAGAAAGTGTCCAACAACAAAAACAGCAGCAACAGTAGGAAACACATCACACAATAACAAATTGTAGACATGCTAACAAAGACCAAGATTTACTATATTACATATGACATATTTTATAAGCCCTTCATAGTTATTTATATTTTCTTATACACATCATTTGTGTTTATGAACAAATGCATGAATTAATTTATACATATACACAGACAGACAAAAATTTTTTGCATTCCACAAGGAGCATTGATCTAAGCAGTTAAAAAAGTATTTTTTTTAATAGAATTAATATTAAACTTTTTACATAGTTTCATTTAAAATATAAATCAATTTCAAACTCTTTTAAAACATAGTATTATTTTCAGCTTTTTTTGATTAAAAGCTATATTGAAAGTCTTGTTTACTTGACTTTACACGTAATTTTATATCAGACTTTCAACATTCTGCTTTCGAGCTTTGCATCCTTACTTCTTAAAACCTTATTATTATTTTTAGTTAATTTTTGTTTGAAAGCATTATTTTTAGATTGTTTTGTTATACGACTTCATCTGTAATTTTATATCTGACTTACATACTTCTGCTTTTGAGCTTGCTCCCTTAAAATATTTGTAGAATTTATTAAATTATTACTACATACATTACACTATAATAATAATTACTAAGTTAATACGTTTTCTACCATAACTTTTGGGCTAAAACAATTATAACTATTTAAACAATAGACAGCTTATCTGCTGAATCAAGTACGACAAAGTGTAGCGATAATTGCTATTGATTTGGTTATCGATGATTCGTTACTTGAAAAGCGCGATAGTTGTGTGCGATGTTTACTTGTAAACTCTTACTAGTTCCTTCGATGAAGGCAAAAATCAATCGAACTAAGTTGCTAACCTAAGATTCAACGAACGCGAGAAGATTGGCATTGTGAAATCGAAATCGGTATTACGCTATAAAGAATAGCATAGCTATATGATAAATATAACAAGTAAAAGTAAAACCAAGAGACAAATTATCATACTTAACAAAAGAAACAAAACAAAACCAAAGCTAACAAAAATTAAATAAATAAATAAATAAAATAACAAAAACAACAAGAAGCAGCAGCTCAGTGGTTTCACTTTCGCAAGCCAACGCGAGTAGGCAGCGAGCAGGTAATGCAAGAAAAAAAAAAAACGAAGACTGCAAAGCCAAAACATTAAATGAAAGATCTCATCTTAACAAAAGATGTATAAAGTGTATCTGTGTGTGTCGGTGTGTTGTTATGTATTGCTATACAGATTTATCTAGATATACTCTAATCAAATTTACATATAACGGCCATGGCTCAGAGCTTCTCAAAACTTATCTCTTTGCATCTGTCATCAAATTCACACGCAGCCGTTAAACTCTTCACAAATTTCTCGCGTTCGCAATGAAAGTGAAAATCCAAATCAAATACAACAAACAAAATAACAGCAACAATAACAATAATAACAACAAAACCAACAACAGCAACGTGAAGGCTGACCGCAGTTCATGCAATTTTTATGCCCATATAATTTTGAATAGTGACTGAACTCAAGCCAAATCAGTTAAGCTTAAGCTAAGCCATTTGTCTGCGTGATGCGCATACCTTACTATAGACACATACACATAGTGTATATGCATATGTATGCATGTCAATTGGGAGCCGATATATATTATTTTGGCACTAACAATGCATATCGATAGGCAGCACTGGCGACTCTAGCGCCTCAGTAGACGCCGCTGCCTGTCAAATGAAATGAAGAAGAAAGTCAAGTGGTGGCTTATAGATATATATATATATATATATATACAAATGCCATATATACATATATTTATGCATATGTGTGTATGTATATATGTAGATTTCGTTGCTACTATATCTGTTGTTTATGTTGTTGCTGCTGCTGTTGTGAATGTAGTATTATTAGTTGGCGTTTTCTTCTGTTGTTGTATCGCTTTGGCCAGCATTGTCACTGAAGTCGCAGTCGCAGTCGCGGTCGGCGTCGGCGTCGCTGCTGCTGCGACGTGCGCTTTCTATTTGCGTTTTGTTTTTGTTTTTCTATACATATACATGAATCTATATATGTATATATAGATATTTAAATATATATATTTATAAATTTTATTTTATTTTTTTTTTTGGTATTGTTTACCTATGATTGAGTTAGATGAACGTATCAGTGGTTCAGGTGTGGATCGTTGAATGAATTTTGATTTGGTTTGGTTTTTTTTTAACCAAATTGTCAACCGCAAAAAATGCATAGAAAATTCCATACACTGCCAACTTGCATACAAAGTTGAATTTATTTTCTAATAATTCATTTAATATACGCTTAAATATATATAAATATTATGCTGCTGCTGTTTCTCCCAACATTTTCTTTGTAATCTATTAAACTCCGCAATTCCCACTGCGCGTCACTAATATGTGTCAAAAGTGTCAATTAAAATGTGCATTTTTATGGGCACTTGGCTTTTCCACCTTACATTGTTGGCACTTGCCCGATCCCAGACCCCAAACCCCAGGCCACACACACACATAAACTCATAAAATATATATATATATCTATATATAGATTTGTCAGTGCTTTTAGAAGTCTGTTATAATTTTTAAGTACTGCAGCAAAGGTTAGGTATATTAAATAAATTTAATATATATATTTTTTTATTTAAATAAATTAACAACCTAAAATGCATCATGGACAGAGCTGTAGAGCTATCAAAATGTGCAATTAAAACAACCTTAGGTTTCCAAGTTTCCATTTCAGGGCCATCGACTGGCGTGTAAAAATTGCGTGCAATAAAACAGTAAACTAACTAAATATAGCATCAATTATGCACTAAATATGCATAATGTTAAATTTTATAATGATTGCACATATACATCAAGGTAATACCATCAAAACAATAGAATAATACCAACTCTAGTATGTATACATATATAGATTGTTTGCTAAGTCAACAAACTTCTCATTAACATTATTCATATCAAACTTAGTCTATTCTTATAGTATATGGTGTAAAAAGTAAAGTGAATACGGATTTACTGTATTATACACTTGAATGTGGCATAAATTTTCTGGTAGTTAATTCTAATTGTGCCCTGTATAAAGCGTGACATTGCGGTTGTATTTGTATACAAAGGCAATCGTAGTATTTCTCTTAATTTTAGCTATGAGATCCATTCATCTCCTTAGTTTCATTTCAAACACTCATAAACTTTATTGCCTAATTAATTATGAAGCTGACAATCTAACGATCTTAACTTAAGATATACGAATTTGTTTACAGCGACTATTTTAAGTCCATTTATGTGCTAATAAAGTAAAATATATCACAGAAAGTGTTTTATATAAAACGTAAGTTTTGAAAATAAACGGTCGGATATTCATGTCAGTTTTAGATTTCTGGAGTTAAAACTCACCTAAAAGAAACTTAAAATTAAGATAAGTTTATAGTTTATACGATTAGATATATACCTAGATAGTGAGATTACATGTTATGGCAATATAACACGTATCAAAATGAAAACGTTATGGAACGTTGCATCACACAGTTTGAGGTTCACATACAAATTACAGTTTTAGAGGCGACTTTAAAGGTGTGGTGCTATTAGTTTATAATCTATTGATAAACTATATCAACAACAAGGCAGGCGATAAATAATTCTGTTCAACTGATTAAAACATATGTATTTGTACGAATGTGCAATGTTTCAAACGATTGCAATGAATATTATATAATAAGAAATTTAATTAAAGTTTAGTGCGTAGTTAAAAAATCGAGGAAAAGACAAAAGATTAGATGAAAATGAACATTGAAAAAATGTCAACAAAACAAAAACTTGCATAGAAAAACCCCGAAAATGAAAACAAATAAAATACGAAAAAGTATGTTTCACCTGGCAAATATGCTACCAAAAAAAGAAAAACGTCAAAAGGAGCAACGAAAGTATAAAGTATAAATAAATGGATATATATCGGCTTCCGCAAAAACAGAAACAACAGCAGCTGCGCCCACTGCTCCAGCCGGAACAACAACTATAACTGCAATGTCTTGTTGTTGCTGTTGTTGCTGTTGTTGCTGTTGTTGCTGTTGTTGCTGGTGTTGCTGGTGTTGCTGTTGTTGCTGGTGTTGCTTTTGCTGTGGTCTTCAGCATTTTTGCTTTTTCACGCTACTTGCACAAAAGCCAACAACTAAGCCGCAAAACTACGAGGCAACCAATTTCACTTTCATTTTCTTTTGGCTATGCAGCGAAATGAAAAGCGGACAAGGCGAAGGCAAAGACCACCACGGCAACAACAGCAACAACAAACACAACCGTAACAACAACAACAACAACAACAATAACAACTATAACTACAACAACAACAACAGTTAACGTCACGCAGGCGCATTAACGGGGAAACACACTGCGCATGCGCAATGCACTTTGACTAAATGCTTGCTCAACATGTTGGCTAGCAGCAGCAACAGTAGCAGCAGCAGCAACAGCAGCAGCAACACCAACGCCAGCAACATAACACAAAACTAATAATGCAACCCACAATTGACGACCTGTTGCTACTACAAATGTTTTTGATTTGTATTCATTTCATTTGATTTGATTTGATTTGATTTTGAGCTGTACTCACCAACAAGCTGAGGTAATCCTGGCCAATGCCGAAGCTTAATCCATGAAGACTACGCATAAACTGTTGATTTTGTGTGAAGTGCTTTGGATGTCCTTGTCCTTGTGCTGGTGCTGATGTTGGTATTGGTGTTGGTGTTGATGTTGGCCCTGAGGCTATCACTTGGCTGGTAGCGGCAAATTTGCTACTCTGGCGTCTCAAACTGTGATTCAGTAGGAGCGGCCAGATTAGTTTGTGCGTCTGATGGTGGCGTGCATTGCAGGCGACGCGACCGGAAGTACTCAAGCAAGCCATTTTGTTTTTGTTTTCGTTTTTCTATTTTTATTTGGTTACGGTTTGGTTTTGAAAATTGATTTGGTTGAATTCGCTTTCGATGTGAATATTGAAATATTTATGAATGAACTTCTGTTAGGAACGAGTACAAGTACTTAGCATTTAATTGCCACAAAACCTAATGATGATACACACACTCAATTTTTTCTTTTAAATTATGCGCATTATCAGCATTATTGTTTGGTCACAGAATGCAAACTGGACAACTGGACATACGATACACACACGCCAAACGAACACACACACACGCGCGCCAAACGTAGGGCATACACGAGCGAGCCAGCGAGCGAGCGAGCGATCAATCGAAGATTTCAATTGAAATTGAAATTGAAAACTTTTGAAGATTGCACTGAAATGAACCAACGTCAAACTGAACGAAGATTTGTATGTTGGTACGATGGTACGTTGGTATATGGTATATGCAGAGAGGGAAAGCGCGTTGCTTGCGTCCGGCTACAGCAGCTTCAGCGAAGTGTTTCGCGTTTTACCGCGATCTGCGCACGTAGCTCGCTACGCCTGCGCGGCCGACGAGACGCGCGCTCGTGTGGTGAGTTTCGTTGGCGGTGTGTTGGAATACGAAAGTCAACACAAGCCGAAGTGTGCGGCCGAGCGCAATGAGTTTGAACTTGACGTTGATGGGCTTCAAGAGTCACCGGCTCCTACAGTTGCATATCCGTTACATAGTTTGGTTGTCGTTGTATTGCGCTTAGTCCAGTTTTCGACTCCACTTCACCTCCTCCTATTCGAACTCCATGTGTTTACAATCAGCTACGAGGCCTGTTGCATGTATAGCACCAACATGTCTCTCAGTTTTTCAAGTTGTCAACGCCTTATATTATGCTTCCTATTTGGCTCTTGTTGTTTTTTAACAGCGTGTTGTCTTTGTTTTATTTTACAATCGAAAACTTGCTGCTATTCAATTTTTTTTTATTTTGACGTAATAATGCAAAAACAGCTGTGTGGTCCGCCGACACGATAAGGCCAGGGCTGACAACCTGTGCTTCATAGTCGAACAG
>JBANCZ010000984.1:0-26208 GCA_037040025.1 Sphaerogastrella javana | reverse complement strand
GAAAAAGTCTGTATATAAATACACGATTCTAATTAGAATGAACTACTATGTATTCATGCAGTGCCAATTGGAACTAAATAGCCATAATTCATAAACAAAACAAAGTATATCTTATAACAGCATTATTCAAAAATTTGTATTTGCAACTCTATACAATTTAATTAAAATTAGTAATTCAATTAATTAAATAGCTTTTCTTAAATTTTTTAAAACTATTTTTTATACATCTTTTTATAGTTAGCAACTTATTAATAAACTTAAGACCTTTAGTTTAAAACCTTCACCTTGTTGGCTTGTGTTGATGTGATTGCATTTTTTGCGCCTGGTATTTTTCTACTTTCGCGGTGTGGTCATACTAGCTCGCGATTCCAACACAAATAACTTATTAGAAACTCTTTTATTTACTTTAAGGATCTGTCGTGCTTAACCCTTACATGTAATTAGAATTTCAGCTTCAGTTTTGTCGACGGATTGGCAAGAACGCATGCAGTTAACGTGCTGGCCAAATAAAATGTGTAAATAAATGCTCTAATTAAATGCAGTTGCAATTGCGTGTTACAAAACTGGAACGACAACGAAAACAAGGAGCAAAACATGTCCAGTTGTAGTTCCAGCTCCAGTGGAGCAAACTGCGATAAAGCGAACGAGGCCTTCAACATTTACTACGACGGCAGCGCGTTGCAGCTGCAATGGAAAGGCGTGCCGCCCCTCACCCGCACACCCGCATTACGTCTTTGTTTTGTGGGTGGAAACGACAAGTTGACGGAGCAACGAAAAGAAAATGTAACTGGCATTCCAGCCGACACAGATTGGTTGCTGCTGTTGACAGCGGATCATACACTATATGCAGCCCAGCCGACAGGTGACAAATGCTTGGAACTGCGCCTGCTGCGCACGGATATTGTTGATGTGGATTACTGTAGGGGAAGCAAGCAGCTTTTTGTTGTGCTCGCCAATGGCAGCGTGCAGCGTCAGTTCATGGCAGGCAGCTATCGTCCACAAGCCTGGCAGACACTTAGCTTTGATCCTCTGGAGCTGCTTGATGAGGGCGTATACATGCGCCGTGTCTGTTGCTCGGAACAGGGAGTCGTCTTCGTTAGCGCCAACGGAGCTACGTACGTCTTGGGCAGCTGCGGAGAAGTCTTTAATGCGGAGGAGCCACGTCATATGCGACTGTGTGAAGAGGGAAAACAACTGTTGGACCTGGCTGCTGGCGATGAGCACTTTGTGCTGCTTGTTGCACCGCATCAGCTGACGGACAATGCACTGCAATTGGTGCAACAGGAGCGCGACATATCAGAGGTGGAGCGCGTTGGGGGATCACTAAAATCACTGCACAGTGGCAGCTCTGAGCGCAGCTTCGCAGCCAATACACGTCATCTAATACAGCAAGGCTATGCATTGCTTCATACGCAACTCTTCACATTCGGCGCGTCCAATGGTGGCCTTCTGGGCACAGGGGATCACATACGACGCGCTCATGTTGCACGCCTGGAGAAGCTGGACGGCATGGGTGTATGCAGCATTGCTGCAGGTAGACAACACAGTGTGGCACGCACTCTAGACGGTCGACTCTATCACTGGGGTATCAACAGTCGCGAACAGTTGGGTGAAGATCTGAGTTCACCCATGGAAATATGTCTCGCCGAACAATTGACGCCAGAACAACGTACAGCACTGGAGGCCACATGCGGCGACTATCGAACGCTGCTGCTCAATGCAGCTGGCGAGATTCAAAACTTACCACATGCACCATCATCACATCTATCACAATCCAGTACCTATGATCAGACTCTGCTCCATTTGCAACTGGGGGCTGCCTGGCCACGCCAGATGCGCTTGCTCCATTCCGCCGGCGGATACACACTTCAGAATTGCCGCGAGTTCCAGCGACAGTATCACTATTTTCTAAGTCATCTGGAATCGCAGTTGCAGCTGCTGCTCAAACAGCGTCAGGCTGTACAAACTCTCGTTAACTGGGAGCTGCCGGCGCTAGCACCACTATTGCTCAACTGGGAACGCATTGTGTGCCTGGTGGCTGCCACCTTGCATTCCCTGGAGGGCTTTTATCGCGCTGATTATGTGCAGCCTGCAGATTTATTATTCATCTGTTACTACCGCGAATACATCGAGCTATTTGAGGGCTATACCAGATCCTATTGCGATGTGTTGTCCGTTAATGGATTTAGCGATGTAGTGGCTACAATTGCGGCGCCACCACTGGCCAATTTAAATCCTCTGGCGGAACTAGCCGAAGAGAGCTACCTGACGCGTCTGTTCCAGCAGCCGTTCGGCATCTATCAGCTCTTCATGCAGTTTATGGAGCTGCTAGTCAAGACACAGCCGGAATATGAGGAACATCGCATGGCCTGGTCGGAATTTGCCCGAATGAGTTGTATAAGTCAAGAGCTAGCTGTAAATACCAAAGAGTTCTGGGGCAGCAAGGAGTGTATACCACGCATAGCGCATCTGCGACAGCGTCATCGACGTGTTATACTCACATCCACTCTGGTGCCACTTAAACTTGTCAGCTCAGGCATAAGAGGTTTCAGTCCCAGCTTTATACTCTTCTCCGATTTCCTCTGTCAGCTGGGAACCAATTCCATGCATTTGTATCCATTGAATGCACTGTGGGTTTGGACAGAGGGTGAGCTGGGACTCAGGATAACAACGCCCGAAAAGAGTTTCGTTTTGGTCACCCGAAAATCGGAAACACGAAAGGTCTGGCTGGATCAGTTGCAGTCGAGCATTGTGGCGGCATTAAATCGACCCCTGGGCAGTCCCGTGCCTAGTTCCCGCTCCACTGCCTACGAATTCAGTCGAGAACATCCCAAGTTTAGTCGCGTCAATGCTTGTGGTACCTGGCGCAAAGGAGTGCTGCATGGCAATTGCTACTTGGAGTACCCCGACGGCAGTGTCTACTGCGGCGAGGTGCGTCATGGCGTCATTGAAGGTGAGTCCAAAGCATTGGCGTTTCTGTATATCATTCTATTTGTACATGTTTCCTACTTAGGCTATGGTAGAATGGTTATGCCCGCCACGGGCGTCTATGTGGGCAACTTCAAGGGAGGACGTTTCCATGGCTATGGTGTTTATGAGCTCAATAGTAGCTCCGGCGATCATGACATCGAGACCTACGAGGGCAATTTCTGTGAAGGACTTTTTCATGGACACGGCATGATGCGTAATAATCGCTACATCTACGTAGGCGAGTACATGGCCAACACGCGCAGTGGATACGGGGTCATGGAGGATCTAATCACTGGCGACAAATATATGGGCATGTTTGCGGACAACAAACGCTGTGGCATCGGCAGTTGCATCACCAACCGTGGCGATTATTTTGAGGGCAACTTTGCCGCCGATGATCTCAGTGGCAGTGGTGTGGCTGTCTTTGAGAATGACTACTACTATGAAGGGGAGCTGACTTTGCAGGGACCCAGCGGACGTGGCGAGTACTATATGCCCAGCGGAGATGCTGGCCAGGTGTTGGGCATCAGTGAGGAGGATGATGACAACTATGAGTTAATAGGCAATAAAATGTTTGGCCATCTCAGTGGCAGCTGGGAAACAGTGCGCATACAAACAGGCGAACTATCACTAAATCGCCGATTTCCGAAGTACCCCAGGTAAGTGACAATCAAGATGGCATCAATATAATCACTATAATTACAATTGACGTACTTTAAGCTCATTGGGTCGCATGGTGGTGGATCAGAATCGCAAATGGCGCTCCTTGTTCATTAACTTTGAGTCGGATGTGGCAAGTTGCAGTGCCAGTTATGGCTCCTCCAGCAGCAGCAGTCCTTTGGGCACACTCAAAAAATCTACGAAAATCACGCTAAGCACTGCACAGATATGGAGCTGCATAGCCGTATATATGAGCAAACAACGAGCAAGAGATTCCTCAAAACCGGGCAACTATTTTAATAATATTCTGCTAAGTCTACCCTTGCCGCAGAAGCCAACTGCCAGCAGCAATTCAGCATCGGAAACGTCCGTATCATCCGGCAGTAACAAACAACAACACACCAATACATTGGACTTGCTCAGCTCGACGCCCCGGCGCATTCACTCACAGGAAACGCTTTGTCGCAAATTCGATAATCTACAGCGTGCGGAAAGTTTGCTATCCATAGGACAAAACTCAACCATAGATTCGAGAAGTCTGGTCAGCTTAGTACCGGACGAGAGTCTATTGAATCATAGCTTTAACGGAGACATGGAGAATGGCACTCTGAGCAATTTGAGTTTCACCAGTATGTCGCATAACAATAACAACAATAACATATCAAAGCTTCGGAAGGATAGCAACTGTTCAATCACATCAGGCGCATCCACTAGCAGTGTCATGCTGGAGCAGGTGCCCAACTTTGGTATGTCTTCTAGTCTCAGAGAGCATGATGTATCCTGCATACGTCTATATTTGGAGCAAGCCTTTAAAGATCGCTATCATCCACTTTATGCGCTCAACGAGCGAATAGTTAATTGTTTTCACTACTCGTATGGCTACTGGAAGGTGAAACCCACGCCGATTCTGGCCAAGCAGGCAATGCGGGAATGGGAGTCCATATCCAAGCGCATTTATCGTTTTGTTCGCAAAATGTTTCCAGCTCTGCCCGAGGACTACTGTCATATGGAGGGAACGAGGGAGGTCATATCGCATATAACACTGCTCTATCCTCTCGTACTATCCGAAGGCATCTACTCCACGCTCTTTGTGCTCTATGCCAATAAATATAATCGCAAGGACGAGCTCTACAGACAGAATCTAAACCATGCCGAGAAGCTTAATGATGAGGAACTGGTGCATCTGCTCGGCCACGACAGGTAAATAAACAAATAAAACAAATTTTAATTGGCCGTTTCTAATGTGGGACTGTGTTTTAACAACTTGTGTTATTTTTACGGCCATTCAAATTAATTGCACCAAAAGTCTTATTATTCATATAAGCCAAAAATCCTACTCCTAAATGGCATTACCAGGGGAGAGGTTAGTTTAAGAAATTTCGGCTGCATCGCATATGTTTAACATTAAATCTAAATTTAGAAATCTGTGAAACTTACCTCGCAATACAAATAGAATTTTACATATACGATGATATTTAATTGTGATGATTTTAGTGATTTGATGAAGCCATTTAATGCCCAACATCTTCATGATTCATCATCGTCACAAAAATCTACACAATGAACAGAAACTTGTTCAACTTGTTTATATTATTATTATTTACCTGCAAATATTTATGAATGCTTGCTCGTTTTTTCTTTGCAGTTGCCTCAATGCTGTGATGCTTGATCCACAATTCGATGCGGCGGTGCAGACGCTCAAGCAGCTGCAGGAGAAATTTAGTCCGCAGGATATGTTGACTGTGATACAGCGCAGCATGGAGCTGCTTACAGAGGCATACGAGCATGCCATGGCAGGTGATTATATAGATTGTTATAAACAAATCTAATTCGTATTACTATAATACATGTTCATATTTTCTATGACAGCAAATGCCACTCAGTTGAATGCAGACAATATGATTCCACTCTCTATGCTGGGCATGTTGCGTGCGGCTGTGCCACATTTGGGCGCTGAGCTGGCGCTGCTAGATGATCTGACGGGTGGGCCCAACTTTCAGGCGGAGATGAACGGAATGGCCGGCTATTGTTATACGACATTGAAAGCTGCTTACGAGCATGTGACCATGAGAGCTCTGCAAAGGACCTGATCTTGAATTTGGACGCATGTTATAGTTAATATTGTTTGTTGTTATTATTGTTATGGCTTCATTTTATGCAAATATCAATGCTAATGCTTGTAATTAAGAATTATTTCGAAAACATGTGCATGTATATAATCGTTATATAGAGACTGTATATATAGAAGAACACAAACAACCGCGTGCAACTGTCCTCATAGACATATTCTTTAGCTTAAGCTTTTCCATATTTAAATGTACAGTCGGTAGGAAAGGTGCAGTCTGTTTTTCCACTGATCAATCATTGATCGGTGTGCGGAATTATTGTATCTATGTGTAATTGTATAACAATCATAATTAATTCCTAATTTAAGACTAACACATTCCCATTCAATAATAAAAACTATTTAACGAATCTTTCGACAAATTTGCTTTGACAGTTGTTACATATATTACTTATTAATTGTCTCTATACTATTATAATACGCTTAACATTGAATAATTTCAGATGTGCTCGCCACGAAATTTGCCGGATAGTATTGCATAGAGTACAGCGAAGAGGATAAATGCTCCACAAAATTCAATTTGTCAAACTTATAGATCATATACATTTCCGGAAATGTTGAGCCAGCTTCATAGTTATAAACCAAGATAACATTTTGGTCCTGTTTAACAATATTCCTAGAGGCTATATAGGCCATAGCAAATACCATTTTACGAAACGTGCTAGTCCGATGATTTATAAAAGATTCAGATCGAAGCCAGACCATAGTAACATTATGATACAGCGAAACGTAATCCTCTGCAGAACGCATATGACTGACAAATAAGATGGGCGATTGGGGACGATAGTGTGATATTTTCTGTACCATGCGAGTGGTCACTCCACAGACAACAATCGCTGCTGCTTGCAGCTCAACGGACGCAATTGCAACAGCTCGAGCCAGACCATCGGCACCCGTGTGAGAGCTATCGCAGAACGGCATCTTTGCCAGAGTTGTCTTCGAGATCTGATCGAAGATGGCGGTCTGCAGGAATGAAAAATAGAAGCCTTTGCGTGAATTCTTGGATTTGACTAGGTATTTATCTGGGTAGTAGAAGATATGATAGTAATGCTCTGGATCCACACGCAGCTGCTGATTATTGATTAGCCAGGGATCAAAGATGATGGGTTTCTTGGCTTCGTAGGCCTGCTGCATGAAACACACGGCATTCGGGCACAACTGCATAATATCTGGCACAGTTTGCGGTAAGGCTAGCTCCACCAGAAAGCCATCGTAACGTTGGGCAATCCAATCGAACTCTCCATCGCAGCCTTTCATCTCATTGATCACAACGCGGGCAAAAAGTCGAAGATTCTGGCAATGCAGTGAGCTCATAACATTTTCCAGATTATCGATATAGGGTTGCGTGCCCGATAAATAACTGACGACCACGTTGATGCCCACTTCACGGGCAAACGTTAAATCCTCAACCTCTTCGTAAGAAACACGATAACGATAACCGCGTGAAGGGAACAGCACCGGCATGAAGGAAGTCAATTTACCTGCCCGGCAAACACAACATTTGACATAATCTTGACGAACACAGCGCACCCTCAGTTGTATATCCTCGCCAATGAGTATGATATCAAACGGTTTCAAATCGCATAACAAAAACCTGGCATTCACATAGACGATATGAGCTCTACATGCCCTCGAATAGGTGCGATCAACGGTCAATCTGACCGAAGTATTTAGCTGCATCTCAACGGATTCGCCAACTTCATGGGCCAGATACCCGGTGTACTGATAGCGAGGCGTCAACTTTGCAAAAATGGTTGAGGTAACTGGAAATCCGAACTCTTTGGAGACACTGATCTCAGCCTCGCGAATTCGCACAATAAGATCTTGAATCTCACGCAACGGACCAATGAAAAGATCCAACAAGAAACATCTAATGCCATATACTAGAGTTCAAAATGTAAGCAATTAGGGAATGAATTAAAGTCTTGTTTTTCGTACTCACACAGATACGTGTTCAGATTATCGCTGCTTTCACAAAGATCGACTTGAATGCAACTACGATGCGAGTTGCCATCGTTAAACTCCGGTGTATCCAGTATTTGATAACCTGGGAAAAAATTGCCCCAACGCTCCCCATCAAAGGGCATCATGCACTGATCCTCACTTATTTCTTCGCCCATCGCCATTATCTCTTCGGTTTCCAATTGCATCGTATTATGGGAATACTGGGACATACGAAGCAAACTGTGTTTCGATGTCAAACGTTCCAAATCCTCAGGGTTACCGATAAAACTGTCTTCATCATCTTTGCCCAATAGATCTATGAATGCCTTGTGACGCTGAAGCTTCGATAGCAACTCCTTGGCCCTCAGCACCTTCTCCAGATCCACGGCAATTACCTTGAGACGTGTGCATATTGATTCAACAACTTCTTGCAAATCTTTCGGATTTGCCACCGGCTCGGCTTCAGATTGTATTTGCGAGTCCATTCTATCCAATAACTACCTAAAGTAATATTCTAAATTATGGTAAATTCAACAATTTGAAAAATGTAAAGGAAAATATATGCCCCAGTGACAGCTAGAGAATCAATCAATTTGAATACTTTTATAGATTACAAATCAAATGTTTAAATATAATATTGAATAATCCTTTCTTTTGTATTAAAAATATTTCTATAAAAATAGTATAGTATATACTACTATATAATCCATTGAAATGAAACTTCTTGAATTTTATAAACTTTTCCGTTTCTTTTGAATTGCTCCAACCATAAAAGAGACCGCATTATCAAAGTACAGGTGAATTTTCCAACTTTTGTTATTGTTCTTGTTGTTTGGGTATTGTTGTTATTGTTGTTTTGTTGCTCCGAATTTGTTTATTTCGGTAATTTATTTGGATGTGTTGTGCTGTGAAGAAAGATTGTTAAATTTAGCAACGCGCCAAGTGAAATGTTTACAATGTGAGAGAAAGTTAAAATGGAACCTGGCAACCAGAAACTGTGCAACTATGGAACTATGGCTAGCTAAGAATGCGTATGTGTGTATCATATATATCCCTAGCCAGCAGAAAACATAAACATACGGAATGTTTAGAGTATAAAAATTTCATATTCCAGGCGAGTGTACATTTGTTGTTGCTCTTTTGTTGTTGTTGTTGTTGTTGTATTTGTAGTTGTTGTTTATTTTTTGCTGAGAACTGACAGATACATGGTCTGCTCTTGGGTGTGGCCTGGCCTGGCATGGGCTGGCCCGGCTGGTGCCAATGCATATGTTTTAGTCTAAACAAAAGGCAAACACACACATGCATGGAGAATTTCCTTCATTTTTTTTTTGTTTTGTTTTGTTATTTCCTACCTAAGCGCAAAACGCTTGAACTTTGACGTGAACTGGAGTCGTTGCATCTCCATGGATCTGGGCATGGTTTTTGTTGTTGTTTTCGGTTTGGTTTGGTTTGGTTTGGTTTTTATCTCTGCTCGTGGAGTGTTACAGCCTCTCCCTAATAAGCTATTTTGTCCGTTTTTAGAAACAATTTCTATGGCAACGGAAACGTGTGCGTGGGTGGATGGGGAGCTGCTGTCCATGCCCATACCCTAGACATGGTGATGATGTATAGGAGCGACACTGTGCAGGGCAAGGGGCATATGCAGTAGTGTGCGAGAGGAGGCGGCACAGACCATGGGGAGGCCAGCTGCTGAGCATCTAACATGAATTGCCGTGCTCTGCTCGTATGGATCCGTACTAGATCGTAGATCGTAGCTCGTACCACTGTGAATCGTGTGGCGTTCGTGCACTTGAGTTCCGGGGCGCGCACGCTTTTCTTGCCAATGTGTCTCGCTCCCACTACTTGCTTTACGCTTGCCGTCTCTGTCTGGCACTCTCTCTTCTAATGGTTCGTTTCGTTTCGGCTTTTTCCTATTCTTCCTCTGCTGTTGCGTGTGTGTGCGTGTGTGTGTGTGTGTGTGTGTTTGTTTTTGAGTTTTTTTTTAAATAATTCGGCTGTCTTAGAGTTTTCAAAATTTTGGAGCGTAGGTGCAGTGTGTCGCGACGCGTCAACATGTACGGATCAGTGCGCTATAAGTTGGAAAAAGTTTCTAAAAAAAATAATTTAAAAAAAAAAATAATTTAAAAAAAATCTAAAAAAATCAATTATTATATATAATTTTTATTTAAAATTACCCCTTTAGTTAAACGAGTTAAATTATGCGTTATAGTAGATGAAAATAGAAAATTGTTTGTAGATCTAATCAGGACTTTGACTCCGTCTATGGTATGGGGTCTGCTCAATCAGTTAGTCTGCGGAAGTGGGCGTTATTTGATTGCCTGTTGCCAAGTTCCATATGTACCACACATATGCATATGTACCATACATATATACACATATGTGTATTTGCAAATACTCACGTACCTATAACCATCTATATATGTACACAAAAAATCAAAATCTTTGGCGTTTCCCATACTTTTACTCTTACTCTGACTGCTGCTGCTGCTGCTGCTGCTGCCTTTGGCTAAAAATATTTTCCGCTTAAAAACGTTCAAATATCCAAAAAGAAAAATGTAAAACAAAAAAAAAAACAACAACAACAACAGCAGGAACAAGAACAACCACAATAACAGCAACAGCAACAGCAACAGCAACAGCAACAACAACAAAAACAGAAAATTGAAATTTTGAATGAGAGAGATCCATGTGTCTTAGCTGTTGCCTGACTGCCGCCTGTTTTTCATAATTTTTCATCTTTATTTATACTATACTATACTAATGCATGTATGTATGTAAATATGTCTATATTACGCTATACTCTTCATATTCTTCTATTCGTTTTTACTCATTTCACAAATTTTGCATGTCGTCATTCTCGTTTTCCTTTTGTTTACTCATCCCGCCCGCATACGAATTCATGATTTCCCAGTTTCTCAATTTCGCAATTTTTCGCAGCTTTTCGCGCGGCCTTTGGAGAAATGGAACAGAAACAAATCACAATTTAATAGGCAGAATGGGCGTAGTTTACAACTTCCTTGACTATATAGCCTACTAAATACTAAATATATATATATAACATATATACAAAATATATATTTAAAACATGCAGTTGTAATATGCACAGATGTATATAGATATATATGTATCTCTGTGCATGGAAAGACAGCTGTATGCTCTGCTCTTTGGCAGATGCCACTACAGCCTGCGTATGTGGGGGAAGTCCATAAAAATAAAAAAAAAAACAAAAAAAACAGAAACAGATTCAAATCAAAACCAGCACACAGTTATAAAAATAAAACTATTCTGTATGGCATGCGTAGAACACTCTGCTCTTTTTGTATTTATTTATATTTATTTTTTTTATTCTTTTTTATCTCTTCGCATTTGCGAAAAACATCGACATCGACATCGGCATCGACATCTTGGCACAGTTTTCCAGATTGTGCGCTCTCCCTGAGCGCCGCATAAATCAATCAGAGCAAATTCAATTCAACCAATCGCCATTTCAATACATCGCGTTATAAATATAAGTGTGTACGTACTATACATATAGTGAATATATATGTATGATATAATATTGTATACACTGATCAGTTCTAGTCGATTTGTCTTTTTCCGCTTACTGGCGTTTTATTCAGCAACGACAGGAAAGGGAAAAAGGCGTATTTACTATGAATTTAAACAACATGAACAATTAATTCACTCTATAATGCAGTTTATAAAGACGAACGTGAGAAATACCTATAAAAAATGACTGGGTAAGTAAATCCCTGCCATCGCATCTGCTTAAATCCCAAAGGCGACAGCTTAAACGAGGCATTTAGCCAATTTAATGCTTAGTCAAATGATTCATTTGATTAACTAATGATTCAACTTAATTATGCCCGAAAACATTTTGTTTTAGAACTATAATTGCCGCATTAAGGAAAAGAGCGCAGAATGAAATCAAAAAGCAAAAGGCAATAAGTATAAAAATAAAACTAAAAAACACTTGATCAATCAAAGAATTTAGTTCTGGTTTTTCATCAAATGCCTTCAGTATGTACATATATATATAATTCATGAAAACATGTTTTTCAATGACTTCATAAATCATTCGAATTTTTAAAATATAAAGAGCATTTTCAGAGATTCCCTAGGTTTTATTTCGAAACAGAAACTCTTAGAAATTTATTTAAAATCACTTGACTAATACATCGAAGAATAATATATTTCAGAATCTTTCGAATACGTTATTGTTAATTGTAAATATATCTACACAAATTCATTTAATTGAATTATGAAACATAAATTGTACGAAAGTTATAAAATTAAAAATCGATTCATTACAAATCCTAATATTGTTTATACATCCAGTTTATAAATGTATACATATTCCTATGTACACTAATGTAAAACACATTGCCTGACAATTATTTCATAATTCCAAATGCAAAATATACAGAAAAGACGACTGCTTTCGACTCGAGTATACCCTATATACTATTTCAAAATAAATGAAATGAGATTCTGCTAAATACACATATGTTGCCAATGAAAAAAAAAAAATACATTTACAAAAATTGAAAAAAAGATTCGAATATTCTTTAGTGATAAAAGCTCACTTTGTTAGATACAGGATATTGAATTGAAATGATATATGTATTCATAAAGATAACTTCATTTCAATAGACAGACTTCTATAAATTTATATAGTATGCAAATCATTAACGATTACATATTCGCATTAAATGTATGCCATACATCAAATTTATGGCTGAACATCGTACGATATGATTCTGCTAAAGTAATATTTTCAATCAAGATCTTTATGTATTGAATCGACATATACTGCATATACTTATGTACATATATAGTATATAAGAATGTACCACCCCCGGGGAACAGAAATATATTTTTGTATCATTCCTAATGAAACGAAATTAAATGTATAATTTATTGTTGCATAAACAAAAGGCAAGAAACCAAATCGAATCGAAAATCGAACGAATAACGCAACCGAAGCGCATGTGGCACCTTTAAGTATTTTCAACTTTGTAGACGCCCCTAAGCCCCCATCCATAGCATGCCCTGATCTAGTAATTTTGAAGGCACTGTAGCAGGGGCTGGAAAATTTAGAGCCGCACGAACAGTAACCAAAAATAGCCAGAAAACCGCCAGGAAAGAGAACGGAGAAGAATATGCGGGGGCAGACGATTTGTTTATAGTTATTCTATAAACAATTGCAATTGAGAAATCCGTTTTCGTTCGAGAAAAATCGACACAAATCGGATAAAATTTGAAAAAGAAAAAAAAAAACGAATAACGAAAAACGATAAACGGAAAACGAAAAATGAAAAACTGGAAACGGAAAAAAGCAAAAAAGCAAAAAAAGAAATTCCAAATGCATACAATAAAATTCCGATTCCAGTTCCAGTGCCTTGTTCTGTAAAAAACGATGGGGATCAGCGCGCGAGGTGCAGCAGGCGGGGGCGGCAAACAATGCATGCAGAAATGTCGGCGAACCGCATCATAATATAATCATCGTCTGGCTATAATTATAATCATGCTGAATTAATGAATACAAAACCGGAGGATGGCGTTAAGAGCTAAATAAACAAGTGCACAAGAATGCGTCGAAATACTCTTGAATATACTCTCCATATAGGCTCCGTATATATACTCATATGTGCAGTCGGTACTTATGAGTTCTTATGCATTGTGAATTATGGAATGTCTCGAAATTACAGGGCGTATTCTACGCCAGTTAATTGATCTTAAATTAATTCTTAGAACGAGTTTCGGTATAGTCCACATTTGCGACTTAATGTATGTCACCGAAAAACAAAACCGGTAAGGAAGATCACCACAAAATATAATACAAAATATTTATTTTTATTTGTATTTCATTTTTTTTCACTCCTGCTTTTGGCCTATATAAGCCAACGGTGCAGCTCCAGCTAAGTCAAACTGAGAGCAGCAAACGAAGTAGCAACAACATGTTCAAGCTTGTAAGTATTTGCCACTGGATAGCCCCTGGGATTCCAAGCAGCAGATATATACATACCATACATATATATAACTGTTCTTGCAGTACCTTAGCCTTTTTGTGGTGTGTCTGGCTGGTGCCATGGCTGCACCTACTGAACCCCATTCGACGGTGGCTCCCATTGCCATTGTGGATTCTGGACAAGAAAAGAATGAGGATGGCTCCTATCACTTCTTCTATCAGGGCGAAGACGGCACTCATCGCGAGGAAACTGCTGTGGTGCACAACAAAGGTGCCGAGGATGAGTTCCTGGAGATAAACGGTTCCTATTCGTACTTCGATGCCGATGGCAAGGAAGTGGTGGTCCACTACAAGGCCGATGATCATGGTTTTGTGCCCGAGGGCGGCAACATCTTGCCACAGATTTCACTAGCCGCCAAACAGGTCAGCGAACAGGTACCGGTACAGCCGGTGCCCGATGTTGACTATAAGAAACCACCAAAGTTCTAAATTCAATAAACCCATGTGAAATGCCGATAACTGAACTATACTCCCTTGTTTTAAATTTAATCGTGGGAAAAGAACAAAGTATGTTTAAATATTTTTTAGGTTTTCTTTTTTTTATTATAAAGCAGAAACAATTTTAACTAACTACGGGTTATATATCGTATCGTATATATAATATATTATATATTTATGTATGTATGTACGTACGGTTGCTAAGCTGTTCTACGGTTTTTCTATCGTATTTAAATTAACAGTGCGCTGAACAAGTTGAGAGTACAAAAAATACAACCACTCGTATTATTTAGTAAGGATAATACATGGATAGGGGGTTATGATACATAGAGAGCTCAGGTATAGTATCGTTTATAACAATTTAATAAATATGACAATAAAGAAGGAGATGGTTATGAATATCTTTTGTTTTTGTTTTCCTCTCTTTTGTTTTTGCTTTCGTTTTCTGGTTTCCTTTACTTCTTTACGGGAGTCGCCGGCGGCGAACGGTAGGAGTTGAGCAAGCCTCCAGCATTCGGTTTGCGGCTCTTGAGACGCTGCTGCAGCGTCTGCAGCAGTCCGGCCAGTACATCATGGTTTGGTATCTTCTTGGCAAATAGGAGACGCTTCACGGAATCATCGTACGTCAGCAGAGCGACCATGTTCTGCAGCAGAAAACACTGGCAATACTCCAAGAGATTGTTAGCATTATAAACCTGTAAATTGTAAACGATTTTAATTGAAATTCTCAAGCCGTTACTTTCAAATCTCACCTTGGCGTGAATATACATAGCTACTACATTATCCACGTCGACCATTTCGGAGCAACGTGCTTCTGTGTAGCGTAGTAGTGCCTCCAGCTGAAAGAAGCTGGCAGCAGCCATCAGTTCCAATACATCCGCATGGGACACATCCAGTGCATTACAGCCGCCGCTGTAGAGGAACTGCATGACCAGCTGGAAGATGTGATATCGAATATCGTTGATTTGGACCGTAGGTGTGATGCTGGCATCACTCAATTTAGAGCTAAGCATGCTCTGGAAACGTGGAGAGGCGGTGACCAGAACGATTTTATGGCCATAAAATATTTTACCCTCAACGCTGTTAAAGATCAGGGCATGGAATGAATTGCTTGTTTCAAATTATTCTCAAAATAAAGTTACTTACCGGAAGGTCACATCGCTTAGTTCCGGATTGTTGACAAACTTGGGATCGATGCGAGTGCCCTGCACCGGCTGCATGGGCGGTTGCTCTTTTAGAGGGTGCAGTGCCTCCCAGCCAAAGCAGGTGGCAAATATATCAGCCAATAATAAAGTGGTACCCTCATTCTTATTCCGAAAGATGTTGAAGAGCAGGGGCAGACATTCGCTGACAAACTGAGCACTGTAGTCATCCGGACAGACCTGCAAGAAGTCCTGCAGCAGCTGATCAATGACTGCATCCAGGCGCAGCTCATGTGCGGCCGACAACGCATGCATCCAGCAGTGCAGCGTCCAGGGAACGCCCAACTTTCGCAGCTCAATTGTTATATCTAAACAAGAATCAGATTAGCTAATACCTAATCATCTACTCTACAAAATCAATCGGAGGAATCATTACTTACCCAGATGATTATTTTCTGCGCTGTGATACATGGCCTCCTGCAGTCGTTTGATCTGCGTCTTGTTGAGCAGCGGCAGCAAATCCTCGCTAGTTGGTCCAGTTGCAGCAGCTCCAGAGCAACGCACGCCCACCACATCACCTTCAGCCAGCATCTCCTCTAGCGACAGAACATCTCGTGTTCCAGGCGAAACGGGATGCGTGAGCAGCTTGCGAAGGCAGGAGCGATGTCCATGTGCTGCTGCCACAGAGATGGCACAGAAACAACCCTTCTGTGCAGCTCCAGCAAAGCACAAAGTATCCTTTTGCTGCGTGGACAGGAATGCATTGGCGCCATGTGCCAACAACAGAGCGACCATTTCCAGATTGCCAGTGCCAGCAGCCAGTTGCAATGGCGTCAACGTACACTTCTCCTCACTGCTGCGTGCACCGCCTTCCACTTTACCGCCACGTTCCAGCAGAATACGCAGTGCCACATAGTTGGCTCTACTTGCAGCGAAACACAGAGCCGTCCAATGCTGTGTGTCCGGCAGTATGGCCGGATAGCCGCTGCTGCCTGCTGCAGGCACCTCCACATTGGGATCACAACCCGCATCGAGCAAGGCGTGCAGAGCCACCTCATCGTTGCGTATGCTGGCCACCATTAGCGCGGTCAAACCAGCGCTGTTCTGTGTATCATAACGCGTAGTGGGTGGCAGTAGCTGTGATGCCTGTGCCAACAATTCCGCGCGACCTGTAAGCAGCAATTTGAACGCGACACCAATGGTGGCACGTCGTCCCAACTCCGATGTATCTTCGCCAATGCTGCTCACCGCTGGCGAACTGGAGTTACTGCCAGTGCCTGTGATGCTGCCGCTACCGTTGCTGCTGCCAAGGCTGCCGAGGCTGCCATTATTGGTGCTGGTGATGAAGTGTGTTTTCTTTGTGGGCAGCTCTTCGTCGTGCGCCACTGGACGTATGGGACAGTCTACGCCAGGCAGCAGTAGCCGTGCAGCCTAGAAAAAATGAAAAACCATAAAAATTAATTAACAATGTAAAATATTTCGAAAAACAAAGAGTCTCAGCGTTTGCAAACGCAATTGCTTGTTAGAATTACAGTTACTGATTTCAACTCTGTCTTTTTATCATAACAGATCTGCTTTTCATCATCTGCTTTGGCGTCTTTCGTCTGGTTCAAGTCCCTGCTCGTTTGTATGCGTGGTCAATTACGATTTTACATTGCGCTCTCTTGCTTTAGCTGTAGCTCTAGCTCACGTTTGCGTATGCATGCTTGGTGAGTTTAAGAAGTCGTGGTGAGTAACTCTAATGTTGAGTAAACAGCCAATATTATGTAGTGAGAAAGAGACAGAACTATGACGCCGAAAATGTAAACAAATTCACTTGCAATTTGCATTTTCATTGTGTCGCTGCATTTCCACTATTTATCTAAAATAAACTTAGAAAAACGTGGGTGAATATTGCACTTTACCTGTAAAATATCATCCTTGTCTATCATTAAACCATTGCGGTGTTCCGCATGCGCCGAGGCGACGCGTAGCCATTCAGCCAGAGGCGGCAGCACTACATAAGCTCGCTCATAGCACAGCTCCTGGACGTTCTGGGTGCCGCTGTTGGGCGGCGCTTGACCCGCTGTGGTGCTCTGGGCAGCCAGTTCGGTGTGCTCTAGCTGAGAGCAGCGCATAAAGTAGAAGAGAGCGCTCAGTGCAGCATTGGATAGAGCGGCAGCATGCTGGAATTCCTGTTGTGTGCGCAGAGCCTTCTCTTTGAGCTCACGTATGCTGCCCACGCAGGTGGCCAGAGAGAAAGGACTGGCCCAGCGTGGCATGGCCAATGCACCGGAGGCTATTCTGCCGGCATTTAAATGCGCAAATGGCTGCAGCAGACCCCAAAAGTCACCAGAGCTGGCAATGCTCAGATCCAGAGCAGCAGCTGTGGCACCGCTGCACTGCAACATGATCTCCTCCAGGAGATTTTCAATGCCAGCACACAAATAGACTGCTGCATACTCATGTATGAACTTACCAAGGCGCGCATCTGTCATCCACCGAAAGAAACTGCCCACGGACAGCTGCAGGCCTGCTCGAGCGGATTTGCTTTGCTTCAGGGCGCTCTCTCCGGGCACTGCAAACATGGCGGAGGCTCGCAGACACGCTTTGGTGCAGCTGTCAGCCAGCGTGGAGCAAAGTACTACCTTAAATGCCCCGGCCACCTCCTGCTTGGAGCACAGACCCAATCCCGCTGAGAAACGCTGTATTTCGCGCGCTATACGCACTAGAGCACGCTGCAGCAGATAGCCCAATCGGGAGACCACCTCAACGGAGACCTGGTCCGCCTGTTGCTTGCAGCGTCCATTCCGCAGGACACGCATAATGCACTGTTGGCTCCATGGCGGATGTTGCAGCTCCACCAGGCGATTGTGCGAGTCCACCCATACGAACTCATCCGCACTGGTGCTGGTGATGACCGTCTCTAGGGATGAGTAGCGTCCAAGACGCCGTGCAGGCTCAGAGCTCTCAGAGCCAGCGCTGAGACTACTGTAGGTGCTGCTGCTGGTCTGCGAGCGCATCGTCAGCTGCTGTATGGCCAACTTGATATCTTCCAGTCCGCTGCCGCTCCAGGGCGCCTTGCCCGCTGGCATAATGCCACGATGGCGTCGTGAACGTGTACTCCGATTGGTCACCCCGGCCGCTAAGCGATCCTCGGGCAACGGTCCCAATGTCATGCCACCAGCCGGCGACGAACTATGTCCGCCCGTATCCGACATGCTGGCATGACCCGAGCTGCGGTTCTCATCCGAGGAACTGTGACACTCCTGCACCCGTTGCAGAGCCCTGAACTGTTCATGCTGATGTGTTCGCTGTGGCTGCGGCCCAGCTGCCTGCGCTGATGTTGGAATACCCAACGTTGGCCGGTTAGGTGAGCTCTGCAAGCTGCCGCTCAGCTGCGGCGGCTGCGACTTGACCGGCGTGCTCTGCACCGTGAGGCGTGCAGGTCCTGTCACCGCACGCTGTGGTATGCCTGCCTTTAGAACAGGAGCACTAAGCTGCTGCTGCGCATGCTGTTGCGGCAGTGGACTGGTTATACCATTGGAAGTTGCTGATGCTGTCGGTTTGCTAACCACAGGAGCCTTGTTCGGCTGCTGCGCCAACTCTTTAAACACACGCGGAGCTGGTGTTGCCATTGCCACTGCCAGACCAGTGCTGCCACTTTGTGGCGCATGTGCCGTTGGCGGCTGTTGCTGCGCCTGGGACTGCGGCTGCGGTGATAATGTAGTCATGGGTAATCCCGTCATGTGAGCTGGAGCCTGCTGCACCGCAAAATTTGGAGGCACATTTCCAGTTGGTCTGTGTAATGATAAGAACGTGAAAAGACTGATTATATCTATATCAACATATTCAGTATAATATATTTAAAAAATATATGGAATTTGTATGGTATTTAATCATATATCATTGTTATTATTTTGTTATATTATATTTTAGTATGCCATACTAAAAATTGTTTTACGTAGTTAACAATAACAGAAAACAAATAGTAGAATAGTAGCAATGTGTGGCACATTTCCAAAGGGTAGCCCACCTAAATTATGCAACATACTAGAATAGAAGAGAAACTGAAGAACTAAAGAACTAACGCACAAAGTTATAAACCAAACTGATTATAACGGAGTGCCATACATCTGTCATATTACCGCTTATCTCTTTCGCACCGTTTTACGAATTTATTTGTATCATTCTTTAACTTCTGATTTGTTGTCTTCTTAAAATTCGAATTTCATTTTGGGTGTTGTTCAGCTAATTAAAACCGAGACACAAAACGAAGGCGACTTTTGTATACTCTACATAAACAAGAGATGGATTTAAACTACCTAATAAAAATTATATTGATAGTTTTTGTTATATAGTTTATATTTGTAAAACATTTAAAATTCTTCTATAAAACACGTGAAATTTTGTCAATAATAATTTCTGTCATGAATTGTGTTTGCTTTTATAATCTTAAGATCATCATCATGATCGTTAGGGTACGCTAAAGTCTGTACTATGAGCAGGGAACATCGTTTCCTTTTGTTTATGAAAGTGGGTTGCCCATCGTTCTCACATTTCTGCACTGTCGTCGGTTGTTTAATCATCATCAACAAACAACCTGATCATGTTTATCATCTAACTGGGCTCGATCGAAAAACAATAAAGAAAAAACGACAACAAAAACAAACAGAAAATGAAAAGCCGGCTGCAGGTTACGAGTTAAGAGCTCATTTGCATGCCGGCAAAAGATCCAAGTTAAATCTATTGGTTCTATTATCATTTTATGATTTCATGCTGTAACATAGAATTTTTGTATTTATACTATTTATATATATATCTAAATGATTGACCCAGAATCCAGGCAGTATTCTTTTTGAAGATCCATTGTTGTCTCGTCTACGAATTGCGAATTGAACAATCTGTTGCGCTAAATGCGATTTATTGCTATTGAATTGTTTCTACAATTCATTGACATGCTCCCGTTCCACCGGGGCTATACGTCCAAACGATCACTGACCTTTTGACACTGTTTACAAAAATATTCTATACTATATTGTGGGTATAAATTGGACAATGCGTCATTACTAAGAGCTTCTTATGCTTGATCTGCATACGCTGTATATAATATATATCTGCAAATTTATGTAACCCCTGGCAAAGTGGGTTAATAGGGATTTATTGTAGCTGCATAATATAAACTATGATACCATAGGATTAGAACAGTCAAATCTGTATAGGCTATAAAGTGGAATTATTTATTTCCACTAAATTATGCACACATCAAAAATGTGCATAAAATGCATAATTGGCAATTATATACTAAAAGTTTCACAGAGGTATACTTGTTTAATGTTTAAGTACTTGGATACTAATTGTTAGAAATTTATGATACTCAGCACAGCGAGAACAGAAAGTTGTTAGAGACCATTTAGTATAGGCATCAATATATATATTAAATAATGTTCCATTAAAGAGCAACGCCAAGAACAGAAATAATTGTGAATTCCTGCAATTATTACAAAATATTTTCCGAAATATGAAAATGCTTTGATGACTATATATAGCAACAACATCTGTTGTGATTTTTCTGTGGCTTCCATACAAATGGAAATATATTTATTTCAATTATGTATGGTATAGTTGTGATTTCAGAAATAGAAGCGTTTCAAAAACCTTAAGCACCTGCTAATTATTTGAAATTGAAAGAAAACATTTACTAAGTTGATGTAATGCCTCAAAAATAATTAAACAAAAAAATGTTGAAGCCATAATTAAACGTCTAATAACAAAGAAAAGTTTACCGAAAATATTTTCACTTGCGCTGGGCCAACCTGTGTTTCTTTCTTTGTCTCTTTCTCTGTCTCTTACTCTGTCTCTTACTCTGTCTCTTGCCCTGTCTCTTGCTCTGTCCCGCTGTGTTTTCCTCTATCTATTTTCCATTGCCAACAGTCGCTTTCACAATAGGTACTAGAATGGAAGCTCTAGACAACAATTGATGCAAAAAAAAAAAGAAGACAGCAGAGAGAAGAGAGAAGACAGAAGGGAGAAGCGAGAAGACAACAACGAAAAGATCAGTAAGCAAATGGGCAAAAAATAAATGGCAAATTCATTTGAAAATAATTGAATAATTTTCACTACCGTCTAGCAGCACGTCGCCACTCCTGAACATAACTCCAATCGCATGAATCCGTCTGGCTTGCAGTCTCTGCATCGTGGCCAGGGTCGCTGTCAGCACCATCAGCATCATCATCATCATCGTCGTCGTCATCGTCGTCATCATTATCTTGATGATCCGCATCGGATTTCATTTGGCTAACAACAGCTAGAGTTGGCTTTGCCACCGTTTCCACTAGAGCACTAGCACGCCGGTAATTGCCTTCAATTTTGATATTAATTACGCCATTCTGCACGCTCTCAATGTAGGGCGGCAGTTCATCATCGGCTGCAGCAGCCGCAGCAGTTGCCACAGCCACCTCTTCTGCGGTGGTGGTGGTCTGCACCGACTGCTGTCGCTCTTGCCGCTCCGGCTGCTTGCCAGCTGCCTCCATTCTGACTTTGTCATTGGCCACTTGCAGCTTGTGGCACATCTCCTGCAGCATCTGTGAGTGCAGACTGCCTGCATCTGTGGCCTGTGCTTGGGTCTGTATCTGTGTCTGTGTCTGTGGCTGTCCTCGATTTATGGAGTCACCAAAATAGATGACCACCTTATGATTTGGTTTGACCTCGCGATCGGCCAGCTGCTCCTTTTCACTGCCAATCCCATTGCGATGCCCTTTCCCGTTTCCATTTCCATGGCCATTGGCTGGCTGTCTTTTCTGTGTGTTGGCCCAGTCGGGCAGCTCCTCGATGGGCGTGGGTGAGGGTGTTTGTGTGGGGCGTGGCATTTGGGACGCGGACTGACACATTTCGCTATTTCTCAGCGATTGCGGCTGAAAGTTCTTCAGCGAAATACCACGACGCCTCAGTATAAAATTCTCATTTAGCATGCGACCCAGCAGGGAGCTTGGAGGCGTGCCCTTGCCTCCAGACTTTGACTTCGACTTCGACTTGATCAGTGCAGCTGCAGCTGCTCCTCCACTTGCTGGCGCTGCTGCCGTTGTTGTTGTTGTTGTTGGTGGCTTCTTTACCTTATAGTCAAGCAATTCTCGGCACAAACGGCAGGAGCAATCTTTGGTGCAGTACATGTTGGTGTTGAAGATGATGAAGATGTTGTTGATGATGATGATGATGTCGATGTTGATGTTGATGTTGTACTAGTAGTAATAGTAGTTATTGTTGTTGTCGTTGATGATCAAATTGTATAGGAAAACTTAAATTTGTATATGAAAATGTAGCTGGTTTTGCTTTGGTTTCATTTCACTTTGCACTGCAAATTGTGCTCCGACAATTTAATACACAAAATGATAATACAAACAATAATAGTAATAACAACAATTATGCAAATTATAAATTTTCATTGCTCTAGCGACGCGAGAGAGACTGTGCAGCGTTCCGTAACGCACATCGAAGCTCAGAATATCACTCTCTCTATCGTTCGTTCGTTCGCTCTCTCTCTCTCTCCCTCGCACTCTTTCTTTCTCGCCCGCTCTCGCTCGTTCGTTCTCTGCGTCAAGAGAGACACGTTACCGCGCGTGCTCACACCTCAAGCCCGACTGAAGCTTGCCAACATCGCGCCGGCGACTCAAAGCCAACTGTTGCTGTTGCTGCTCAGGTTGATGCTGCTTCTGCTGCTGCTGCTGCTGCTGTCGACGTTAGCAGCGCTGCTGTTGGCAAGTCATTGTGTGTGTCTCTGTTTTTCCTGATTTTTCACAGAGTGTGTGCGTGTGTGACCTATGTGTGTGTGTGTGTGTGTGTATGCGTTTGTGTGTAGTTCATAGGGGCCTATGCCACCTTGCAGGTCTTTGGCTTGGGTAATTTCAGCTGCCGTGAGTTTGTTATTTCTCAGCTGTGTGACCAAAACAATGGCACAACTGTAACATACAACAACAACCACAACAACTACAACAACTACAACAACAACAACAACAACAACAACAAACTACAGCAACAACTATAACTACAGCTAGCTTAGATTTACTGCAGGGCGAAGCCCTGAAACAGGGCTGAGCAATTCAAATGAAAGCGATATTTCGTGCCTATTCTTTTTTTGTTGGTCTCTTTGTAAAGTAGGAAACTATGCTTATATGCATATATGTTGATAAAAGTATTCCAAAGAATTCTAAGTATGCTAAAACTTTAAATATTCTCATATTCTTTATCTAATGATTATTTCATTTCATTATTCCTATATCTTTAAATGATTACCAAAAGACGAAAACTGATCTAAAATTGATATTAGTATTTTTATAATTTTCATACTTCTCCTTTCCATCCTACAAATATCATATATTCACTGTATATGTTCGTGACTCGGTTGCCCATCTCTATGCGATAGCAATGCGGGAATTTAATTATGTACAACTGTTTCGAGGGGGTCGAGTGCTGTGCCCTGGGACGCACTTGAAGGTTATACAATCTTGACACTTATCAGATCGTTTTGGCTAGCTTCCTTCCGCGCCAAAAGCCTCGCGGTGTGAGCCCAGAGGGCACAGCTATAGGTACAGCTGCCAATGGGTGAGCTGGGAGAATGTTGGCAATGGAGGGGGCAGTATTGGGGAGTTGGGACATACCAAGATCACGTTTTGTGTTCTGAGCATGTGCAGACACGCGTAGGTTGTTCAAGATACAATTCGTAGATACATTTCATGTGTAGCAGAGATAAATTGTGAGGCGCGTAACCTGCTTCTAATGATTTATAGAAGCTCATCTTGTTGATCTAACGGTAATTTCCACGTTTTTATTTTCGACTCTTATTGGGCGGCATTACAATGGATTCTTTGATTGTTGTAGTTGTAGTTGTAGTTGAAGTTGTAGTTGTCGTTGATAGAATTACTTCAAGCGACGCATCATATAGCATCGCATCCTAGGCCCTACAGTCAAAACCACAACAAAAATGTAATTAGAAAGTTATGGCCAATAGCTGCTCATTTGGTCACTGAATAGAAAGAGAAGAGAGAGCAAAGAGAGAGAGAGAGATAGAGAGAGAAAGAAGTTGAAATAGAAAAACACCCACGTAATGCGGAAAAACTGAGCTATGACTGAGATTATACAATAACTTTCTTTGCTTTAGTTTGCTTTGCTTTGATACTATTACTCGCTTATATATATCTCTGGGTTAATTATTAACGGAAAAATTATGAGCAAAACAATTTGCGCATTAAAAAGTTTAATTTACTGACTTATAATGACAGACTATAAATATACTCTTACGCTCATTACACTACTCACAGTCTGAATGAATGAGTTTGAGTATGAAAAGCAAAAGTCCGGCAAAGAGTTTAATGCCAGATTTGCGTGTTTATAAAACAACTCAACCAAAAGAGACCCCAATAAAATGAAAATACACAGACCGAACAGCAGAATATATGATATGGTAGTATGGTAGTTGAAAAACTGCCCAAAGGCGGCAACTGCAGCCCATAAACAAAAAATGAAAAGAAAAACCCCAAAGAAACCTAAAAACCTATTAGTTTTGGCCGACCCTTTTGGGCATTGGAGCGCTTGCAGTAATATCCACAAAACGAACCAATACTCTAGGTATTTGTGTCATTTTAGTTGTTGGCCAACTAATGAGATTGCAGCACTGTTCGAAGCCAAACCCATAAAACCTGTCAAAAACTTAAGGAACTTTCGTTTTTCATGCCGACAGCTGAAACAGGAAATTGTCTCTACTATTCGCTCTGTCGATCATTAGAACTTATGTCTATTTAGCCATTAATAATTATGGAGCAGCGCATCGTTAAGATGCTTATTTTAATAGTTATGAATGTTCTGACATACTTATAGTACAAGTACTAACATACCTGGAAAATGTTCGCTTATGCTGTGCTGCCTCGATTTTTATATTTATTTTTTTTGTCTTCAGTTCACTTGTTGTCGAGCAAACATTTTCCACACTTCTTTGACATAAATTTTGAAAGCCGAAATTCAAATTTACGCCAAGTCATCGGTGATGGGAACAGACAACATTGAGTTAACTATGCTATAAAGCAAATAAATGAGAGATTAGAAATGTAACAACGCGCTCTTCACTTCAAATCAAGCTCACATTTAAAGCACTACAATTTTTATAGCCAAGACGAGAATTAGAATCAATTCTCTAACCTAATTTCCAGTGTAATTAGAAACAACTCGCCGGATAGATACTGTGCAACAATGTATGATTTTTTACGGATTTCATCAAAGAAAATGTTGACCAACATATTAAAATTATTAAGGCAACATTTGACTTAATATATATTCAGTATAACTTGTCACTGTGGCTTGAGTTCATGATAACCTGTCGTTTATTTTATAGAGTACAGGGTATAATGACTTTTGAACAACCTGTTGGCAGTTTCGAGCATAATAAAGAACCAGTTTGTGCTGAAGTAAATCAGGGCTCATCATAAGACTATAATACATTTATCAACGAGATCATAATTAAAGCCAAAGACATTAAAACTTTGATGCAAAATATATAAAGTTATGAAGAAATTAATGCTACTTCTAATATAATTATAATTGTTACAAGGAAATCGTGAACCAATGTTGATAATTAAGTTTAAATTTTGAATTGTATTTTTAGTTTACATCGTGTATTTGTTTATGGTTTCAAACAGGAAACGTAAAGCAGGTCAAAGCACCACCAACAGCAGCAGCACCACCACCAACAGCACCAACAGCAGCAGCAGCAGCAGCAGCAGCAGCAGCAGCAGCAGCAGCAGCAGCAGCAGCAGCACCAACAGCAGCAGCACCACCACCAACAGCAGTAGCGGTAGCAGCCCCAAAGCCCAGCCCTGTCCCCATTGCAGCCCTAGCCCCAAAGAGCAGAAACTTTTGATGTGCCTTTTGAG
>JBANCZ010000983.1:0-26228 GCA_037040025.1 Sphaerogastrella javana | reverse complement strand
TCCCTCCATGGGCCCCTCCATCCTTCTTAACCTCCTTCTATCTCTCTCTCGCTCTAAATAATTCTCCCCCTTTATGTACATTACTCACTGTTTCTATCTGTCACTCTCTCTCCTTCTCTCTCTCCCTCTATCTTTCTCTCTCTCCCTCTATCTTTCTCCCTCTCTCTTTCTCCCTCTCTCTCTCTCTCTTTGTCTCCGTCTCTCCCTTTCCCCATCTTTCTCTTTTTCTCTTTGTGTCCCTATATCCCCCTCTCTTTTCCACCCAGTCCCTTCCTCCTGTTGAATTCGAAAGCGTATTCTGCTCTTGACGCACTAGTGATACCCTGTAATCTACGATCTGTGACTGGCACTGCTCTGGTACTTTGTATTTTGAATTTATTGCGTGGTTTCATCATCATATACCTTTCTCTCTCTCTCTCTCTCTCTCTCCTTTACTCACTGTCCCTGTTTCGCTTGCCTAAGCTTTGCCCGCATCCGCATTAGCATCCGCATCAACATCCGCATTACCATTCGCACTATTTGCCAGTGCAACTGATTTATGCGCTCTGTCAGCACAACGTGCCACCCACCCACCCAACCTGCCACGCCCCCTGTACGCCCTTTGGCCACATTTGACGCAATGGCATGCGGCGTGCGAGAAAACACGGATGATTGACAAACCGTTATTTGCTGAAATGAACCGTTTGACATATGCGGTTTGATGTTTCCTCTCCTCAAATCGTTATCCCTTTCACCATTCCCATCTACCCATCTTTCACATGACTATAGCTATCTATAATCGGTCGGTAGTACGGTCGAACGGCCTGACCCCACATAAGTGGAGGCAACTAAACGGTTTGGAGCCTTGCCACTTGATCTGATTACCTTTACAGACAGACACCGCACAGTCGAGTGCTATCGACAGCTTCTACAGCAACGATACTTAAGCATGCGTGTTATCGATAACCTGAATATAATCGAAATATTATATACTGAACTACATTATAGGTCGAATTGAAGACTTCCATTGTGACATTTGCTGTCCTCCACTTACTTTATACTATTTACATTCTCATTTCTCCAAACACATTCATATAAACCTTATAAACCTCTTTGAAATTTCGCAGTAGACGCTATTTATGTGAGAAAGATCTATATCTCAAATGTTTTACCTTTTAGAGGAATGTCCAAACTTAATCCACAACTTACGATACATTACAAGTTCCTTAAACTCAGTCATTTCAAGAGATGAGACGTGTCTGAAAGAGATTAATTAATATTATATAATATCCCTATCAAACTTTATCGTTGTCCATCTCTGTCAATTGTACGTTATACAGACCCAAAACCACACTAAATGTACATAAAACTACAAACTTCGGTGACAAAAAACATATAATAAAATCAGAAACCTATACATTTACACATATAAATTTGTCAGAGTGTCTCTAAAAGTACAAATCTGAGCAGTTAACAAGTTGAAATATTTCAATTTTCGGCATCTGATGGTACATAATCCATTTTAAGGCCAGAAGGATGACAGATATACAGGTATAGAGAGTATCGATTCCGGTGAGACTTTTGATAGTTCTATTACAACAATGAAGTACCGATCCTCTTGAAAAATCATAGCTTTAGGTAGAGAATAAAGGGATAACTGCCATACTTATCGGCATAAGGATGGTAGTTAGTTTACCGCATACTGCTTGGTTCAAATTCTAACTCAAAATTGAGAGCACCCAAGTTGGCATCGCTGAGCCTTTTCCGGATGCGCGTATCGAACACGAAGAACGTCAGAATGTCCTTGAACAGACCCATGGACTGGGCCTCCTTGATGCCATCTGCATCGACCAACAGACAACCAAGCACCTTGCCCTGCACCTTTTTTCGCACGCATACATGATAGACATTATACCGGCGCTGTAGTATCGTTAGGGATACATCGCTTAATGGGCATCCGTTTAGGATGGTATCAAGTTCGGTGCTCATGCTACTGAGCACCGTCAAAGTTTGATCTTTGCAGTAATCACAGATGCTCGAATCACTGATGCAGATTTTCATTTTGGATTTGTTGTCAATATTGCCAAGGGTTAAATGTTCGGCACGTTTGCTACTCTTGCGACTATTTCGACCATTATTCTGCATCATGGCGTTGATGGCTTTCAGTTCTTCGGTTATGTCATTGAGCTTTTTCGACATGTTATTCAGTTGTACGAAAACCTCAGGATCCAATTCCAAAGCCCTATTGCTTAAAGTTGTCCTTGGCTCGGGTGAATGAATATCGGTTTTACTATCTGAAATCAAATCATGGCTTCTACTGTTGAAAAGCAACGGTACTTCGATAGAAGACCTCCGCGGTGTTTCATCATCAGAGTAGTCAACTTTTTGTGTTTGGCTGCCTTCGTCTTTCTTTGAAGACTTCCCATAGCAATCACAATTTTTATGGCCCTTCTTTTGATTATGGTGTGGCTTTACATCTTTCTTGGATTCTTTTGATTCGGATGTAGGAATTTTGTAGTATGGATCGAGAACATCCTTCTGGGGCATGGTGTTCAAAATCAATGGTATTTCTATAGCACCTTTTGCTTGTGAAGGATCATCCTTATTTGTATGTGTTGTAAGGTCGGAACCTTTTTTGTTTCCACATTCGCATTCATCTAGTGCCGGTAGCCTCACTTCAGGCTCCACCAAAGGCTTCTCTAAAGCTTCTTCTTTGTTTAATTCCTCCTGTGGATCCGAGTGAATGCATTCGCAACTTTTAGATCGACGACAACATAGGCATGCCCATTTCAACTTCTTCTTTTCTGCTTTCACTGGGCAATTGCAGTCCTGCAGTCCACAGGGATAATTTTCCGGATTATTCTCCACATTATGTTTCTCTTTAGGCTTCACTTTATGCTCTTCCTTTGGCTCATTCAAACTTTTATCTTTTTTGTCTACTTCAACGTCCGCAGGGCAATCGCAGTCCTTCTGTTTTTTTCCGACCTTGGAGGAGCCCCCTGCTGTTATTCTGGTCACACAGTGCTCAATATCATCGCAATCACAGACATAATCCATTCGGTTGTCAGAGGTCATGGTGTCTAAAGTGTTCCTCTGTGTACAGACGACAAGGTCGCATATAAGGACTAGGACTAGGACTAAAGAAAACGCTTAATATTTACTTGTTAAACCATAAACCACGAGTTAATCTTACCCAAATTGCAACTTGTCTGATATTTTGCTCGCTTTTTTAAGTATTTTCAACTTGCTAACTGCTCACATCTGACCCGGTGCCTAATTGTATGCCCCAACTATACTTTGACAATCGAACGCCTGCTCTTTAATATTTCAACTTTCATTAGATTTGATTCTGATTCGTATCATCTTTCACATTACTTTGGCTTGTAATTCCTAAGTTGGAATGAAGGGTGTTCCATATATTTCTTTTATCAATTCGTTATAATAATCATTTCCCAGCTTTTGATTAGTTTTCATATTATTTCGTTTCGATTCCTTGTGCATCTCTTGGTTCCTGGTTCTTCCACAATTTCATCTCCAGTCTTCTTCCGCCTGCCTTCTCCCTGTAACTTTTAACATCCTTTCCATCCATTTCCCTCAAATTTAATATAATAAAAATGCTTATATTTATTGTATAATAATCTGTTGATGGTCTAGCATTATCCCCCATTTTGTTTCGACATATTATACTTAGTATATTTACATATTGGAATCAAAAATCAATGATTTACCTTGTTTCACATGCAAATCGAATAAAAGTCATTCGCAAACAGACTTCAATTATATTTATGAAGAATTTATTTGATTTTTTCTTGCACAGAGAGTTGGCACACAGAAACCACAAAACATTTAATTTATTGGCAACTTTGTTACTTCGAGTATATATAGATTAGATATATGTATTTGTATATATATTTATATGTATATATATTTTATAAAACTGAGTTTACTTCCAAAATGTGTTTAATGTTGTCTATTTACTTTATCAATTTGGGTCAACTATTGTAAATGGTTTATATAAAAGTTTCAAATTCTGTTCTAATAGTTTCAAAAGTTTTAATCTGAGGCGGATTTATGTAGAAAGGGATATGACTTTTATAAATGCAAGGGTTTTACTGACGGAAGTATTGAGTATTTGCTTACTTTTCAAGTTTACGTGTACGGTATATATATATAGAGAGAGATTCATTACAATCAATAACTAGTGGCCTCAAGGCACGCAACTATAGCATGGAATCAGGCGAGAAGCACCCGCTATAGATGCTGGGGTTAATATTAAGTTAAACTTTCGAATTAAGCTTTTTAACGGGACTCACTAAATATGCCCTAACAAATATAATATGTCTTTGGAATGCTTTAACTTTAACTTCATATATATATATAATTTTTGACTAAGTTGCAAAACAATCGCCAAACGTCTAAAATCGATAACTTCGATAAATTTAATGCATTCATATTTTCAGTGGCGTTAAAAATTCAGATACAATTTCAATATTATACGATAAACTTTAGTATTGAAATTAAAAGTCTAATAAAATTAATTACAATTTTAAAGTTTACATATTAATTAATTAAAAACTGCAATTTCTGTATTTGAGAACTACAAACTTATCGATAATACCGAAATACTTAAAACTTTATTTCGAATTTGATTTGAAATTACAATTAAATCATACTATTACAATATTATATACGATAACCAAATACCCTAAGCCTTAGGTAAACTTTTACAACAGAAATGCAAATTTATCGTTGCTATCGATAGCTGCGACGATTGTTTTGCATGTGAAGCTAAACTCAAACTGCTTATAAATCGAACGACTTAACGAAGTTTAAGAGTATTAGATTTATAGAGTGTATACATAGCATATAGTAACAACTTAGTACATTAGTTAGTTTGCAAATTAGCGACAGCTCTTAAAGCTAGGAAAGCACACACATCACCAAATCCACACACACACACACACAAACAAAGCGAAAGAGAGCGCGAGAGAGAGAGAGAGAGCGAGAGACAGAGAGACGCACACATACATAGAGTTCTGTAACATACGGCGATTCAGTGGCAACGCCACAGCATCAGAGCTAGAAGCATAATCAGCGGATAGACAGAGGGTAGCGGAAGTGACGAGGAGCCAACACGGGGCTCCAGCGAAAGGGTCTTGCACTTTTCCACTTTGGTGTAGTCACTGAAGCCGGCCAGATTACGGGAGGCGGCGCGTATCAGATAAACGGTGTCCGGCTCCAGGTTTATTATGAGAATGTTTGCACCTGGCGAGAGAAAGAGAGAGAGAGAGCGCATGAGAGTGATGGGAGAAAATAGTTAAAGTTGGGAGAGGTTGGCTTTAGCCAGCAAAGCTTATGACGCACTCACCCTCTTCGTATGGGAAATCCTTGCGCTTGGCATTGGTCCATTTGCCGGCATCCGTTTTGAATTCCAATTCCGTCATATACTCCATGCGAAAGCCATTCACATCCATCGGTCCCGGCTTATTCTTATCGCGCTCAACACTCACATCAACATCGATGGTATTCGAATTGACGCCCCTTATCTGGAATACCAAGGGCGGTGGTGGTTTCTCGCCCTGCTCCAGCCGCGTCACACGCTCGATGCTGCCCAAATGATTGTGCGCCCGACACCGATAGCTGTCGAACAGCTTTACATCGCGCACCTGTATCGTTAGCCTCGACCAGCTAATGTCCGACTCAATCGTGTACTGCTTCTCATTGCTCTCCAAACGTTTCTGCTTGCGATACCATGTGAACATTGGCGGCGGCTCAGCAGTTGCCTTGCACTCCAGGGTAGCTGTACCGTTTATATAGGCGTACTGTTGTTCAGTGTGCAGCTGATGCATCCATTGGGGTTTATCTAAAAGGAGATAAGGTTGATAAGGTTGGTATATATTCAAAGTTTGGACGCCCTAAACTTGCTCAATGTAAAGCTATTACAGAAATCTCGGTTGACGGACCTACTCTATATATAAACAAGACCTAAATTCGAACGCATAATAATAGGTATTAGATTCTCTAGCTGATGTCTGTATATGTTTTTATAGAATTGGAGGGTTCAATTGATCGATTACCTAATTTTAGGGAGTCCATAGGTTTATTAAGACGAAAGTGTAGAACCTAACAGAATGATAAGGTTGGTATATATTCAAAGTTTGGACGCCCTTAACTTGCTCAATGTAAAGCTATTACAGGAGTCTCGGTTGACTGACCTACTCTATATATAAGCAAGACCTAAATTCCAACGCATAATAATAGGTATTAGATTCTTTAGGTGATGTCTGTATACGTTTTTATAGAATTGGAAGGTTCAACTGATCGATTCCCAAATTTTAATGCTCTATCTAAACGTATAATCGATTAAAAATGTAATGTACCGTCGGATTAATATAATATATAATATATACCTGCTATAATCTATACTTATTCAATATATGCTCTTTATCGTTGCAGACCCTATGTGACCCTCTGATGCGAATGTCTGATTTTATGCCTTATCTATAAGCGTAAGACAGGCTATTAAGACCAAAAGCTATAAGTTATTCGATTTCCATTTCCATTAAACTTTTGCACTCTAAACTAACTTAAACACATTGCACCTAATGGGCTCTACCCATATCTATGGATTATCATTAAGGCAACTGTTCAAAGTATGCTATAGCATTTACATTCAGAGTTGTGCGCTTCGAAACGCATAAATCATATATGAAGTCATTAGCTGCATGTGTGTGTGTCGGTGCCTGGCCACGCCCCAGTTTTTCGAAACATATATAATTTTAGAATATATGCATGAGCTCATGCAGCATATATAGAACACACCATATGTACGTACATCTGATGATTTCTTGTGCTCAAAAAACTATTTGCCGCTTTGGTGAGCTGCATACTAAAATGTCAAACATACATACACAAACACCCACACATTCACACTCACATTCACATTCACAGTACACACCCACATTCATTTTACAGCCGCCCATAAAAATTGCTCAAGTAATTTCAATGCCATTTGCCCACTACAACAAAGGCACAGTGGGGCAAAAGACCTTAAAAAAGCCTTGCATTCATAGTAAGCGAATATAAATAAACTAAAGAACTAAAGAATCCATGAGTTTTAAAATATTTTCATATTAAAGTATTAAGGGTTAAAGGCAGATCCTTAACTAAGATTATCACTAATGTATCTAAAGTTTTTTCTAGCGGGTTCTTATGGACATAATATAAATGTCTCACCTTTAACGGAGCCCTCAAAAAGCTCGGAGATCAATAGGTGATAAAAAATTCAATAAAATTCAAAATTTGACTATGAGATACCTCAGGCATTGTCTAGGTCTAAGAAGGTCGTAGAAGTTTACAAATTTAGGATATGAAACCCTTACTGATTACGAAGACCCACCTAACTTGTAAAGAGGGCCTTAGCAACCATAGAATAAGCTTTAGGTTATTCAAACCTCGAAATATTTCCAACGCTTCGAAATACTTTTAAAGCCTTCCAGTTTTTTACCCTCTCCGACATAACTGACATTTCTGTATGAAGATTACAAAGTATTCGAAACAAAACGAAACAAAACTCAATAATAATAATAATTGTGTTATATGGTCCTAATCATATTGCATATACAATAAAGCTAGAATGTTAAATTACCAATGTTATCAAACGAAATCAATAAAATAGAGAAAGGCAGACAAAAATAAAATAAATATAAATTTCTATGCAAGAAAATGTGAACAAAAGCTGCCTCTACTACAATCTATATATATATATTTTAAAATCCAATACAGTATTCAATTGAGCATTTTTAATTCGATTTGCAATTGAAAATTTGAACAATGCCTTTGTTAAAGGCACAATTTCAATTTCATTTCGATTTTTATGTGAAAGAGCAGAGCTTGACTAGTTTTTAGTGTATTTTCCCACACAATTAGAGACAGTGTAACTGGAGGCTCTCTTCTGATTTTTTAGAGCGTGTAGCGTCACAGAGAGCAGGTAAAAGGTAAAAGGTAAAAGTTAAAAAGAGGAGGAAAATCATAAATCAGACTCACGTTCGATTTTCATCAAAACGGTGCGCTCCTGCATATCGGAAGCAATCGAATTGACTTGATATGCACGGCACGTGTATTCGCCGGTGTCAAACTGTGTTACCTTGTTGATGAGCAAACCATCAGCCAGGATGCGAAATTTCGAGGCATTCGCTGCAAGGTGTTCGATAAAGAGGCATATAAATAGAAAATGAGAGAGAGATATATAGATAGATAGATAGAGAGATATATAGATAGATAGAGAGATATATAGATAGATACATAGATAGATAAATAGATATAGAGAGAGATAGAGAGATAGATAGATAGATAGAGAGAGAGATAGAGAGATTGATATATAGATAGAGAGAGTGTTAGGGTGGGTAGCGGTAGCTCATTAACATTGAACACCGTCTCTATCTCCATCGCTTCCACTGTCTCAATCTCCATCTGTATCTCTATCTCTCTCTCTGACTTTTTCTCTTTCTCTTTGTCCCTGTCTCAGCTTTTCGTACTTACTCTCCGCACTAATGGGCTGTCCATTGAAATGCCAGGTGATATTCGGTTGCGGTTCGCCCTTCACCTCACACAATATGGTCGCATTTTGGCCCTCCTTGACGGTTTTTACATTCTCCTTTTCGGTGAATGTTATTTTCTCTGTACAAAATCAAATACAATGCAAAATTAATGAATCAATGTTATTGTTTTTTTTTTGTTGTTGTTATTTTTACCCTAGGGTATAAAGCACTCTGTTCATACTTACGGTACACAATCAAATCGAAGGATTTACTATGCACGCCACCCTCCGACGCCTCACAGCTCCAATTGCCCTTGTCCGAGAGCGCAATGTGTGCGAAAACGATTTTCAATTGTTCTGTGGCAGTAAACATTGCAACAAATATAATAAAAAAAAATATATATATATTTATATATATAAAATAAACTATTTAATAGTGGAACACCCAGTGATACTCTGTATTAAGCGTTTGTTGAGTAAGATACCATGGATGTCAACTTGATGTCTTATGGTTTACGTAACTGTGCCTTAGATTACATATTAATATATTATAAAATCTTTCTTTCACTACAAAATTAATGAATTTGTTTTAAGTATCTAGATTTTGTGAGGGACTTTTAAAGTGTTGATTCTGTTTTCCATATAGATATAGCATCTATACTTTAATCTCAACCTACAATACAATAATATAAAAAGATTTCCGAAGATCTACCTGAGATAACAAAACTTTTTGATATTCAAAGAGACCTGATATAAAATAACTTTCAAATATTATTTAAATATATACCCAATCTATAATATATGGTATACCTATATCTATACCCTGCCTCAATCTTGGCGTAAACTTGCATTAAAGTATTTACAGAATCAATATACTAGATATTATATTTATACTACATTAAAATAAGCATAGATTTCTAAAGGAGCTTCTTATTCAGAGATCTCAAGAGAAAAAGATCATCGCTTTATATGGTAGCTATAAAACAGGGTATCATTCGTACATCAAACTTAACTAATACACTCATTTAGAGGGTATTACAGGGCGTAATTCCAATGGAGATTCGCGGTAAAGCAAAAGCCAAGCAAAATTGCATGAGTTGATCTGTGTTTGAGTGGGTGTATGAGTATGTATGAGTGTGCATGATTGGGTGTGTGTGAGTGTGTGAGTGTGCATGATTGGGTGTATGTGTTTATGTGAGTGTGTTTGTCAGCGTGTAGAGTTGCAATTAATTGTGTTTGTTTGTTATGTCTGCCTCAGGGTCGCTGTGGAGTTGGAAGTTCTGTTGCAGTGTTGCATTGAACTCCTGCTCTTGCCACTTGACCTCCCTCCGCATTCTCACTATACTGTGTAAAGGTGTGTGTGATGGAGTGTGTGATGGTGTGTGTGATGGTGTGTGTGATGGTGTGTGTGATGGTGTGTATGGCTATCACACACTCACCTGTCGCCGTCTGCTCGATGTGTATGCGTCCTTTGTGCTGGTGTATTATTTCTCCTGTGGGCGACTTCCAGTGCAGCTTCACATCGGGTTTGGGGGCACGGCATTGCACGATGAGGGATTCGTTTGTATACCGGACGACGCTATGCTCCGCGGGACTCAGGCTCAGCGACTCATGGTGATTGCCCAAGACGGCAGCTGCAAAAGAAACAGAACAACAGAGAGAGAGAGAGAGAGAGAGCGAAGGAGAGAATGAAATAGATTATATATACTTATAGAAGAAAATGAAAGAGAGTGTAATAGTAAGAAGGGTTGTGTTTTATATACCCTCTATATATATTCAATCAGTTTGAGCTTAATGGCGCGTTAATTGGCAAGCGCCTTGTGCATGGTAAATTGAAAATTGCAAAGTTTCTCCGTTGCATCCAAACAAAAAAAAAAAACTTTAACAGTTCGACAGTTTTTCCACGAGTTTTTTATACTTTTGCGCAGTTTATTTTTTTTTTTATAGTTTATTATTTTGTTGTTGTTGTTGTTTTTATTTGAAATTTTGCATTTGCATAGCGGCACAGTAGAGCGAAACGGCAACTTAACTCAAAATAACTATACAAAAGCTATAACTATCAGAAACAAGCATACAAACAGTTCGTACTGCCAAAAACCCATTGGGAACATATTCTATGTATACTAAAAAACTAAAACTTTACCCCCAATGGAACAAAAATATAAACGACAGCGTGCAAAAAGTTCTACAAACAACAAAAGACAGGCAAATAGAATTTGTTTCCCCAATTTAAGGTATAGTTCCTCCGACTGAATATATGATAATCAATATGAGGCAATAGATTTAAACGATTCTAATGAAATTCACAAAGAATATGTATAATGTAGGTGCGCATATGTGTGCTTAAGCAGAACGTTCTAGCTTACAAACGGCGCTTGCTATGGCAATTTTAAAGAACAGGGTATTCGGATGTAAGGTAGGGGTGCGGAATATACAAAATTTGAAAGAAACTTGGTGTGTATGCAGACTAAGGGAATGTTTGTATCCAATGTGAATACTGTAGATTATATAATGTTCGAGATCTAGGTGTTCATACAGGCAGACAAATAGATAAATTAATAAATAGATGGTTAGACCATTCTCATGCCTCAATTGACGCAACTATTCATTATGACCTTCACTTTATGGGGTTTGCCACGCCTTCTACTGTTTGCAAAATACATTTAACTATCATATTTATTTAATCTATAACCAACAATTTTATAATAATATGCAATTGAAACTTAAAATATAATAATATGAACTAGTTTCGGACAAAGTTTAACCAACCTATAAATTACCATGATGAATGAAAAATATATAACCTATATAGAGTTTCTTTAATCGAATAATATTGTCCTAATAAAGTGCTACTTATGTTGGTAATATACGACTGTTCCGCTTGACTGTGCTCAGAGTTGAACTTAATCTAAACAGTTTGTTTTAACTCAATTTTAAAGCCCTAACAAAAATTGCTGTTATTAAATAAAATGGGAATTTTTTGTGTTAAATTTAAACTGAATTCCCATTGTTGTTGTTGTTGTATTTTAATGAATTTTGTTGTTGTTGTTCTGTAGTTTATATTCAAGATGAAATAAGTATGAAGAATGTTTAATTTTGTTTTTACATGTTGTAAATTTTGTTGCCAATAAAATTTGCAACGCAGGAAGAAGCTGGAAACGAAAGCTGAGAATAGGAACAAGTTTTTGAAGCTACCCCGACTCCTCCCCTCCCCCGCCCCCCTGGGCACAAACAACCTTAGTTACATGGCAGAGCTAACTGTTTATTGTTGTTGTAGCCCTTTTATTGTTGTTGTTGTTGTTGCTTTTGTTGCTGTTGTTTGTTCATTTTTCTGGCACTTTGGGCATACGAGAAACTTTATTAAAAAGTATGCAAGAAATTTTTTGCATCTATGCAGAGGCAAAAGCAAAGCCAGGGCATTCGTAGGGTTGAAGCTAGGAGGGAAGGGTTAGAGCGGGACAGTAGGTTGCTATATGATCTACAACTTGTTGTTTCTGTTGTTGTTGCTATTGTTGTTGGTGCTGCTGCTTCTGTGCAGATTGACATGAAACGGTAAAATGAAATTGCAATTTCTTGTGATAAATTTGAATGAACTACATAACTAAAACCCCACTACATCCCTCCTACCCCCACCCATTGCCACGTCAGAGCTTTGAGCCAACGCAAATGAAAATATGAAAATTTCCAAATGCAAGTGTGTGCACAACGAACAAGAAGAAGAAGAGGTGGAAAAACATAAAAGCCAATGGCAAATGCAAATAATTTTTTGAGTGCAATTTGCTGTTCGACTTGAATCAAACTCTGGCTATAGCTCTCTCGCTCACACAATTTTTTTCTCTTTCCCTCTTACAAAAACCTTCCTTGGGGCTCTCACTTGCTCTCGAGTTTCAGTTTCCTCATGCGTTCAGTCGTTCGAGCTCCTCCATAAAGCCTTCCTCTCTCTCTCTCTCTCTCTTTTATAATCCCTCTCACTCAGCTTCTCTTTTCTTTTTACTTCAGCCCACGGTCGGTCTTCTCCTTCTATATTCCACACTGTAATATTCTCTCTCTCTTCTATTCTCTCACTCTTCCATTCATTATCATTTACTCCTCCTTCTCTTAGTCTTCTACTTTCACTCTCTCTCTTCCTCTGTCATGCATAAACTTTCATATTCCACTTCCCCATCTTAAACTATATATTTTCAGATCTAACTTCCATCCACTCCAATCCTTTCTAACTCTCCCATTCGACTGCCTTTCTTCTCTTTCCACTCTTACTCCGTCTCTCTTTCTGATATCTCATCTCTCTGTCATAAAGATATGCCTTGCCGAAAAATAATATATTTTATATTTTCCTAATCAAATAAAGACATGTTTGAGCTTCAAGTGTGTACATAAATATATATATACATCCATCATAAATGTAGAAATTCCAATGTACATACAAACTTATATATGTATATATATGATACATGTACTATATTATATATGTATTTAGTTATATTAGTTTACCAAGAACAAACATGGAAATGCAATTTGACGCTAATTGGTTTCAATTTTCATTTGATTTGCCTTTTATTGTGGCTTTCTGTTTGGCTTTACAGTTACTCACAAATATTTGCACTAATTACAATATAATTTAAATTGTTTGTACACTTTATTAATTAACTATGGCATTGATTAAAAAAAAAAAGGAAAATAAAAACAAAATTTAAATTTGCCAAAAAAAAAAAAAAAAAAAAAAAAGAATCTAAAGGATATTTGGAATTTTTATAAGTGTTATATCGGAATTTGTTAACAACAATCGATAATCGATAAACACAGAATAGAACGCATGGATTATGTTAGATAAAGTTAGATCAAGTAAGATCAGGTTAGATCAAGATCAGGTTAGATCAAGTTAGGTAAAGTTAGCATGGGTATGATACTAGTTTTAAGTCTGACCTTCTGCAAATCAGTTTGAATTGTATATATTATCTATAGATTTATTGTAAAGCCTCTTGAGCTTTAACATAAAAATAATAATCAATAATAACATAAGAACTTTTATATCAGTTATCTTAAATCATATCAATAAATTGATTTTTTCAATTTTCTTTTCTATTTTTATTATTATTCCTATGCATATATCGATCTTAAAATTTAACATATAGCATACTACATAGTATACGTTCAGAGATATACATAGAAGAGTCAAAAATATGATAAATATATTTTAATTTATATATTTTTTAAAGATTTTTTCAACATTTTTCACGGGCGAAAAAAGAAACAAAGCTGCAGTTGACGCAATGCAGTGTGGTTTTTTTTCGCTTTCAATGATTCTTTTCTCTTATGTTGTTGTGGTTGTTGTTGTTGTTGTGGTTATTGTTGTTGTTGTTGAGGTTGTTATTGTTGTTGTTGTTGCTGCTGTTGCTTGTCAGCATTTGCGTTATCTGCAGTGGCAAATGTCAACTTGCAACATGCGAACATAAAATTTCATGTGCGAAAAGCAAAAAGATGCAACGCAGAGCGAGGCACAGACTTAATGACAGACAGGCAGACTAAAAGACAGACAGGCCAAAAGACAGACATACAAACGGACAGACAGACAGACAGAAAGACAGACACACATTATAGTCAGCCATACAGCAGAGAGCAAACACAAAGAACACAAAAAAGTAAGAGCCATAAAAAAAGTCAAATATTATTATAATAACAACAAGGCAAATGCACTCCCGCAATACCCTGTAAATAAGTTCATGTGGAATGGTTTGCAATGATATAGAATTTTATGAAATAAAATCAAACTTTAGTCGTACTTTATTTAATATCACTTCTACTAATAATAATATATAATATACATATAATATATATAATAATATAATATTACAAAGCTTGTCAATTTTTAACTTCCTTAATAAAACAACTGTTATGGGTATGGCCCACTCTTTATATCGTACAGGGTACTGTAAGAGAGACATTGTCAAAAGCGGGAGAGCAGAGCGCGCAAAAACAAAACGGTTAACCGTTAACGGTAAATGGCAATGGGCAGCGTCGCAGAGGCCAAACGCAAGCACACATGCACACACACACACACACACAGATTGACAACAACAAGAAGAACAGCAATAGCAGTAGCAGCAGCAACAACAACAACAGCAGCAACAGCAGAAGCAGCAACAGCAAAAAGAAAAACAACGAAGTATGGCGAAATCTTGGCATTGCTCAGTGGCCTCAATAAATGCATTATGTTATGCACTCTCATTCGCGGCGAATGTGTGTGAGTGGAAGGAGGTAGTGGAAGGCGAATGAGAATGCGTGCGAATGTGTGAGTGGGATGAAGATATGTAAGGCGAATGCGAATGCGTGCGGGTGTGTGAGTGGGATGAAGATATGCAAGGCGAATGGGAATGCGTGTGAGTGAGAATGGGAGTGGGAAGTAGATGTGGAAGTGGGTATGGGAAATGAGCAAAACCTTGGAGCAGGCGTGTGTATGTGTGTGTGAGTGCGGGATTGTCGTGTGTGTGTGTGTGCATGCTGCAAAAATGCACACAGCTATGGTGTAAATATGCGGTAGAATGTGAATGTGTGAAAAAATGGAAGAGCAGAAAAGGAGTAAGATGTAAGGGAATGAGCAAAGATAAGTGGAACAGAAGAAACGAAAAAGAAATTAAGGAAATAAAAAGGGATAGAAAGAGAGAGAGAGAGAATAAGATAAAAGAGAGAGATTGAGTGAGATAGAAAGAGAGCGACCGAGAGTGAGACGGTATATAGTGCAGTGAAGCGGGATAGAGATAAATCGCGAAAAGCAAGCAAGACAAAATGAAACGAAATGAAATGAGTAAGATAAGAAAAAACAGCGCACGATTTCGTATAGATGAAATGCCTTACTAAATGACTATCATACAAGGTATAACCATCCGAATGAACTATTGCTACAGTTTTAATTATAATATGATCTATCTATGTCGGTTGGATTCGACTGAAATCACATTGTTATTCATATTACATTTCATATATTGCATTTAAATTGTCTATTCGCACATCTAATAATAATATTAGACAATTTATTATATAATAAATATGCTCCAGATTATCTGTTTATACAATATAATATTTGTAAATATGTATAGTATAATCATTTATAATACTTTGTTTAAAAACTGCAATCAAAATTCCTTTAAAACTGTAAGATTGTAATACTGAAAACTATAAGACTGATATAAAACTGTAATGGTAAGAAACTGTAATGCTGTCAAACTGTAATTCTTCAAACTGCAGCCGTTTAGGATTTCGATTTTAACTTAGGATTCTTTTATCTATAGCTGTGTGTGTGAGAGTGTGAGTGTGTGTGAGAGTGTGTGTGAGTGTGTGTGAGGGTGTGTGTGAGAGAGTGTGTGTATATCAGTTAATGGCAAAGTGTTGACCTGTAAATTTTATTAGATACCATGCATTATTTCGATGTGTATACACACAGATACGCACACACACCTACATACATGTAGCATATGTTGCGTGTGCGTGATAAAATGTACGCTATAAAGGGAGAGATTAAATGAGAGAAAGTAACAGCGAGAGAAAGTGAGAGCGAGAGAAAGTGAGAGCGAGAGAGAGAGAGAGAAGGACAGAGAGATCTAAAGCTTAAATAGGCGCAATTTAATCACAATTAAATTATAAGTATTATATTACAAATGATGAGCGTAAAAAAAAATTGCAAAAAATTTAAACAGAAAATTAAACATTTAAAAAAAATTTTTTTTTGTAGAATATATATTCATACATAATCATATGATATGATACATTTAAATGTAATCAAACGTTTAATTATGGAACGATAATTATTACAAGGTCAATTTAACTTCATCAGAATAAATTATTTCAATTTATAAGGATATGATATAAATAATAAGTATGATAAATTATAATGAAAATATATATGTATGTATATATGATGATATTTGATGATGATATTCGCTATAACGATGCGATAATATAAAGATAAATAGATATGATCTATGTAATATGATTTATATTAATTGAGTTAAGCTTATAAAATAATAATGTTATAAAGATGATATATAGATTATATACCGAATTAATATTATAATAATGATACAATAATAATGATATAACAATGATAACATAATGATATAATGACAATATATTGATTATAATAAACAATTTTGATGAAATTGAAATTAATCTTGATTAAAAATCTTTCTTTTAAATTTCTCGAGTTTTATTTATGCTGAACTAATGAACTTTTGGAGTTTTGTTAATAATTTAATAATTTTGATCGAGTGTTGGTTGTAATAATGAAGCTGCAGAAGCGCGAGAAAAACTTTAAAATTTTTTCCATTAGCAGAAACAGAAAGCGGAAAAGGGACAGAGGGGAGGGGGGAAGGAAGGAAACAATAAGCAAATAAAAAAGCAAGATGAAAGAGAGCAAAACAAACTTTTTAATTATTTGCCAATGCTTTTTAAAGGCAAAAAAAAAAAAACAAAGAAAAGGAAAAACTGAGCAAAGCGTGGGAAAATCATAAAGTGGGCACATTTCAATGGGGAGGGGGGGGGGGTTGAGTTTGTAGGGGCAAAATAAGAAAAAATCTAAAAATTTGTGTTTTTGATGATGCAACAAAAGTTGTTGCACGCATGCTGTAACTTGCAACATGCAGCGGCAAAAGAAGTTGCCAAACAGCAATTGAGACGTGCTTGGGTGTGAGGGCAGGAGGGGTAGGGTTGTGGGGGTAGGGGCGTGGCGGTAGTGCATAGCAGCAGTGGGCGTGGCAGTGCCATAATAATGTCAGCATAAACGCATATATGCAGCGCATACTTAACCTGAATACAAGTCAGAGCAGAGGCGCCACAAAGCGACAGTTCCCAGATCCCACTCATTCCTCTCTCCCCCTCCACTCTCCAACTCCTCTCCCTCTCCCTCCGTCTCGCTCTCCTCTCTGGCAAGTGGCATGCAACATTTGGGGGCGTGTGTGGCACATAGGAATGCTTGAGTCGAGCATGCAAATAATTGCAGCATTTGTATGAGAGAGCTTAACCCATTTCTTTTGCTATTGCAGTTGCATAGAGTTATCCCCCTCCGCCCCGCCCACTCACACTCTTCTGCTGTTTATGCTGCACAACCTGCACCCCTACCCTCATCAGCAAGCTGCAACATAGAGCAGGAATTTAATACAAAATGCCAAACATACAAAAGAGCCAAGCGAATGAAGAGAAAGAGAGTAAGAGACTGAAAGGGGAGACAGAGGAGAATGGTGAGAGGGGGAAGAGGGGAAGAGGTGGATTGCTGCTGCTACTGTTTGTGGCACGTAATGGCAAAACATACATAAATCATCGTCGTCGCGTCTCCGCATAAGAATATATATTTCCTCTATAAAATGGACGTTTCCGCATTTTCGGGCTACCGAACGACGACCTTACAACTACTGCCCAGTAGACTTCCATGCCACTATCCCGGTATTCCTCTCTCTCTCTCTCTCTTTCTTCCTCTCCCTTTCTTGCTGTCCCTTTCATGCACAACAGGAAGTCAGCTGCAGCTTCAGTTTTTCCTTGCAATCGGAAATGCAGGTAATAAAAGTCTTTGCTACACTTGCTCTCCTCAGGTACTACTTTCTCTCTCTCTTTCGCTTTCTTTTACTTTCTTCTTCACTCTCCCACTCACTCACCCCCTTTTTCTATCGTTCCTGATTCTTTTATAATACCCTATAGCTGACACTTGCATCTCCCACTCATTTTCTCCTCTCTCTTCGTTCTCTTTGCTCATTCTCCTTTTGGTCTTTCTTTTATTTTCACCTCTCCCATTCTTCGTCCCTTCTCTTCCCACTTTTTTTAAGACTCGCTTGAGCAAATTTGCTTGAAATTTTCTATTTTACTGGCGCAATTAATTGTCTTTTGGTTTTTTGCTTTGGAAAAGAGCGTGGAAAGTGCATACCGGAAAATACATTTATGCGTTCTTAACAGCACCCTGTTTACCCCTCATAACCCTTCTCCCTAGATCATACTCTCTCTCTCTCTCTCTCCATCTTCCCCTCTACTCTTTCTCCAGGTCCTTCAAAGAGGAAACGAAGCGCACATTAATTTTCGCCTTCCGTGCGATAAGCGTTGCCGTTGATGAAAATACTGGACAGTCGTGCACACCGTACACCACCCCGCTATGCCCGACCTATAGTGCTTAGAAGTTGTAAAGCATTTCACAGTTCCCATTCCAGTTGCTGTTCCAGTGCCACTTCCACATTCATCAACATGCAACGCCTTTGACTTTTGCCAACAAAACTTTGACAAACTTTACGACGTTGCAATGGGAAATGTGGAAAGAGAATAGATGGAAGATGTGAAGAAGAAGAGTATAGAGAGAAGGGAGCTTAGCTGGGGTAAAGCGGGGAAGCTTAGGTTCAGACATAACCTCGCATAACTTGTTACAAAAAAGTTTTTTTTGTGCGCCATTTAGGCTGCTCAAACATTTTGAAACATTTCATTTTATGTGTTAGCTTTCTATCTTACTCTCACCCTCTTCCCCTCTTACTCATACTAACTATGGCTAAACGCTTGAAATGCTTAAAATAAGTAACTTACATGAAATTATTTGATAATTTTTTTGCAATTTGACATCAAGCTTTAATCAATTTAAAGCTCTAATCTAGAAACTTGGCAGTTGTAAGTTTCAATTTTTAAGCTCTATGAGCTTTAATTTAAAAGGTTTTAAAGCTATAAAGAAAAGATACTTTAGTTCATTAAATTTATCGTTTAATACTTGAAAATAGAATTTCAATTTGTGAGCTTTAAGCTATAATGTATTGTACCACCACAAAGCTTTAATACTGTTGTCTATTAAAATTTCCACACTATGAAGCATTGAGTTTACCATTTAAAAGCTAACAATTTTAACAAGTTTAAGAGCTTTAAATTTCAAGTCAAATTACTTCAGATAGGAACAAAATGAAATCTTAAATTAAACTCGCTTAATTCAAGTCAATTTTAAGCAGAGGGGAGAAGAGAAGCTTGCATAAACTTTTCAACAATTTAATTACAACGGCAAAACTTTAGCGAGTTTTCGACTTAAAGCGGCAACTTCACCTTGACTTTACCAACATTTCCATCATTCTACTGCTTCCCCTCTCCTCTAATTCCATTCTTCCTTCCTCATTATCTCTCTTCATACCTTTCTTTTTTGTTGAATGTCCAAAAATGTAGAATAAATTTGCAAAGGGCAAGAGACAGCAAGTGAGACGACCTCAGAGATCATTTGTTAAACAAATTTACGTCAAGTTGCAACATGACAGGGCGTGGGGCATTAATCATGATACGCCCCCACAGACGTACATGCCACCTGCCTCTGATTCCCCCCCCCAAAATACTCTCCTCTACCTGGCATACCTTCATCAAAATTGCATAAATTGCGTATTAAATGTCAGTGTTAATGGCGTGCGCAATTATGTAAAAGTAGACGCATTCTGTGGCATGCCACATTGCCGCGACCTTGCCACAAGACGCTCTCTCGCTCTCTCTCACACTCTCTCTGTCTCTTTCTGTGCCTCAAGAAATGTATAGCTCTGTGGCGGCAAACAACATTATCGCATCACTTGCCACTTGCCACGCCTGCAACATGCAACATGCCCCGCGCCACCATGCCTACGCTTGTAATTGAATACATTGTAATTGTGTCTCTCTCCCTCTCTCTCTCTCTCTCTTTCGGTCGCTGTCTTGGGCACACATTACGCATACGCAACGAGTTACATGCAACAACTTGGGGCACGCATAAAAATCAAATTTCTAGTGCCACATAAAATGTGCAAGAGAATAAAACTTGCATTTTTACTTTTGTTGTCGTCGCTTTTCGCCTTCTGTTGCTGCTTCTTCGCTTTTGCCAATTTTTAGTTAAAAAACTTTTGTCTCCTGCTCAACTTGCAACTTGCTACTTGCAGTGTTCAACGTGCCACAGCGCAGACTTCGCTTCAAAAATTAAAATCCAACTGCCACACAAGTTGCAACTTGCAGCTTAATGCTTGCAACAACAACTTGACACAACTATAAGCAGTTTCCATTGTTGTTGTTTTATCTTTCTATCATTTCCCCTCACTGCCTATACCCTGTACAAGGCACACAAATAAGCATGACTAGGATGAGGCTAAGCTAAGATTGAGCGCCGGAGTCGAATAATTTGTAGATACCATAATCATTCTTCTTTCTAATTCAAAGCAAACTATCATAGCATTTAGCTCAGTCTACAGGGTATATGCTGTGCTACAACAAGACACACTCTAGGGTATGTGTACGTCGACATACTACAGAATATGTCATAGGCTACTAGGTACCAACACTGCAGGGTATTTCTTGGTGTAGTATGTGCCACACTACAGGGTAACTTCTGTTAACACTCTCTGAAATGTTGGTTCTAACATTACAGGGTATTTGTTAGTTCGAAATGTTTAAGCTGATGCTGTCTGCTCCATATGATTCTTGTTATTGCTGCGTTGCATATTCTGTCTTCTGTCTTCACTTCTTTATTATACATTACTACTCTCTTCCCCCTTTTCTTTTCACTCTTCTCTTCTTTCATCTGTCTTCCCTCTTCTCTCTTCCCCCTTTTCTTTTCCCTCTGCTTACTCTTCTCATCCCTCTTCTTACTTTTCTCTTCCCTTTTCCCCTTCTCTTCTTTTATCTCTTCCATCTTCTCCCTTCCCTCTTCTCTCTTCCTACTCCTCTATTCCCTCTTCTCTTCTCTCATCTCTATTCCCTCTTCTCTTCTCTCATCTCTCTTCCCTCTTCTCCCATCTCTCTTCCCTCCTCCCCCTTTCTCACTCTTCTTTAATCTATTCCCTCTTCTCACTTCCATCTTCTCTTTCTGCTTCTCCTTCTCTCTTCTCATTCTTCTGTCTCCTGTCTTTGTCTAACAACTTTTGCTGCTTGCGCTTTTTGTCGTTAAAATAAAGTTTTACACACATGCAACATATACAACACCCTCATCCCCTTCCCCTCTCTCTTTGGGTGTTGCCATGCCACATTACAAAGCTTCTTGCAACAATAACCACACCCCCTTCCTCACTTCCACTCCATCCACCAAAAAAAAAAATGAAGTTTCGTTTAGTGTGTGCACAATAAAAATCTCAAAAAAAAAACATTCACAAAAAAAAGGGGGGGGGGGGAAGTAGTAACAATTTGAGTTGTTGCCACAATTTGTGGCAGCCACTTGAATGCGTACAGCTTAACTGCAGCAATTTCAATTTGGTCAGCCAAACAGACAGACAGACAAAGACAGAGAGAGAGAGAGAGAGAGAGAGATAGAGAGAGACAGAGATAGAAAGAGAGAGAGAGAGACAGACGGACAGACAGATAGCGAAATTAGACAGAAGCTTAAAGCGCAAGAACTTGCGGCAACTTCAGGCAGAGTTGCAGGCAGTTAGAGAGAGAGATAGAGATAGAGAGGGGGAGAGAGAGAGAGAAAGAGAGGAAGCATTGCACGCGCCACTTAGTTGCATATTTCATTAAGCAGCCTCTGCTGCATTTAGTTTTGAGGCACGTTTTAAGCCCTGGCTATAAATTTTGCGCTCAGGTAAATTGTGTTTTTTTTTTTGCAACTTGATTTGTTGTTGGCAATTAATGTGCTTTTAATTAAACTAAAGTGCTGCAATTCGTAATTACTAAATAACTGCACTTGCTGCCTCTTGTTGCAAAGTTGCAAGACGCACTTTTAGCTAAATTAAATCAATTTTCTTTTTAGTTCGTTTTTTTTTAGTTTAGCTGCTTAAACTTGAGAAGCTCGATTAATTTATGCCGCAAGCTTTTAGAAAAGCGGCAAAGCTTTTAACGTCAGCTCCAAGCTTGCAACGTGTCATATGCCACCTGCTGAGATGGAGAAGGAAGAGGAGGAACAGAAGAAGGAGGAAGAGGAGAAGGACGAACAGGAGAAGGAGGAAGAGACGGAGAAAGCTCCAGCTCTAGCCAAAGCCGCCATAAAGCGTGTAACAAATTGAATTTTTCACATAGACACACACACATGCTTACACTCACACACGCAGGCACACCTGTACACACACACACACACACACACACACATTCACCACACACTTAACAAGTTTCTGTGCACTCAGAGCAGAATAAACCTGGAGCTGCTCATATTGAAAAATGCGACAATATTTTCAACTGCAATATTGTTAGCCCCCCTCAGCTAAAAGGGGGATGAAGGGTGAAGCCTGGGAGGGTGGAGGATTGGGTGGGGGCGTGGCAGTTTAAGCTGTCATTGGGCTCAAAATATTTTGTTGTGTTGCGGATTTTGTGGCTATAGCTATCTCCCTCTCACTCTCTTCCAGTCTCGCTCTCGCTCTCTCTCTCTCTCACTCTACCTTACTCTTTCTCTTTCTCTCTCTCGCTCTTTCTCTCACGCCCTTTCTCGCTCTATGTGTGCGCCAAAAGCTGCTAAAAGATTACACTGCAAACTGTAAATTTATGTTTTGCCCACACACTCACACACACACACACACACATGCACTGTAAGCTCAAGCTGAGCGCAAGCCCAACCAAATTAAATCACACCATAATTTAGGCTAAAAGCTTTAGAAGCACGCACTAAGCTTTTTCGCTAGTGGCAATAATTACATGAAATCTATTTAAATAACTGTAAACTTCCAATTGGCATACATATGTGTGTAGAAAACATAAGGCTTACGTTTATGTGCAGTCCATTAAAAGCTTAAAAGCTCTGGTAAAATTTAATAGCGTCAAAGTGAGGTTAGATTGAAGATTCCAATATGAAGTTGAATTGCAGTGTTGATATTTGCATTTATAAGTTACCAGGCGTACAAAATGTATAGAGTGTATATATGTATGTATGTATAAATACTTTAGTAATGTTATATTAATTACACTGCAAAACAAACCGCAATACATTTTCGCGCGCACGCACTACCGAACGTTCCGTACTCGCCCACGCGCAGCAGCGAACTGATTGCAGCGAATTCGATCGAGTGCGCTCGATGCCTTATTTTCACCCATCTCTCAATTTAATTAATCAGCTATTCGACCGCAAAAGAGTTGCACTCTTCTAACTCATTCGCTGCCAAGCATAAATGGCATGCACTACTGCGCGACGTTGCTATCTTCTATTTGCTCTATGCTCTCTTTTTTCTGCTCTCTGCTCTTTGTTCTGCTGCCTACTCACTCTCTCACTTGGTCAACTAAGCGCGCTGCGCATTAGTATTAGTGCTTGCGCTCTCGTAGGTTTTGACGCAACGTTTCCTTCGGTTTCGCTCTTTCAATCGCGCGTTAAGCAGTTACATCGGTTCACTCTATTTCTTAAAGCGCTCTCTTTGTTTCTGTTGAGTGTGTGTGTGTGAGCTCCTTTCATTTGACTTGGCTATAGGCGCTGCGCTCAGTGAAAATGAGAAATTCTCTCAATTATGCAAAAGCACTAAATCAGTTTTAATGCAGCTCTGCTAATATATATACTTAATTTTAGTTTAAGATTATTTATAGTTTATCGTAGCCATTTAATGTACGAATTTTGACGTTTTTAATTTAATAAAGCGTATTTTTTGTCTCTGCTCGCTGCGCTCTTCTAATTTGCAGTGTGCCCAGTCTTGCGTTTCTCTCAAAATACTAGGTAATTTAGTATTTTATTGGTTTTGGTTAATCTGGTATTTTCAAGAGTGTTTTTCATTTATTCTTATGTTTACCATTGAAAATATATGTTAAAATTATAATTGAAAATTAAAAAAAAAAATAATTAATTGTTTTATAATATAATAATTTAGAACACATTTTAAAAGCTTTTTCAGTTTTATGTGAATAAACTTAAGCTTAAAGCCATTAAAAATGGATTTTGCTGGGTTTATTTAGTGAGAGAGAGTGAGAAAGGGTAAGGAGACTGATGCTTAAACTGAAGCTAATTAGCGCCAGCTCAGCGAAAGATATAGCACGATAGATATATATATATGTATGTGTATGTGTATAATGACTGTGAATATTATCTGTGCATTTTAGTGGTATTTTTAATGGTATTAGTAGTATTTTTAAAGTGTGTATGTGTGCAGCCGCCAAATGATGATAAAAGTACAGTGGCTGAAGGGAGGGGGCGATGGAGATAGAGAGAGAGAGAGGAAAAGATAGAGAGAGAGAGAGGGAGAGAGAGAGAGAAAGAGATGGCATAGGTGTAATTGCAATTGTTTGCCTTTCGCTGTATTAAAATGAGTAATTAATGCATGTAATTGGTATAGAGCTTCGACTGCTTGACAAATATTTATAATGCAACTCATTTTCATTGCTTAATTGCATTATAAACATATTTTAAATACGTCAACAGCTTAAATTAAATGAAATTACAAACAAAATAAAAAAATACCCATTTTAATCGTTCTCAATTTGTTGTTATTTACAAATTGATATTTGCCATATAAATCGATTGCTATAATTGATTTCAATAATGATAATGTTTGCTCTATCTCTGTATAAATCTTTTAAAGGCCATAGATATATATTGAGATACTGATAGATCCTTAATAGGAGGTTTGGGGATCTTCATAAACGTCTACTGATATTTTTCTCCCAGCAAAGGGATTTTTATAGATATCTATAGATCATTTAAAGTTCGTAAAGGGATTTTAAAAGATAGTTCTAGATCTTTACTTTCCATCATACACGGAATAAGATTTTTATAGATATCTACAGATCTTCTATAGGTAGTGATCTTTAAAGATTTCTCCGGATCTTTGTTAACCATCATGTAAAAGGGACCTTAAGATCTTCCAAAGGTGAAGGAGATACATTTGGGGTTATCTTTTCTCTTTGTATATTTTATGGATTGTATAGGGATCTCTATCAATCATTGAATGATTGATGATTGAATCATAGCAACATCAATCTTTTTATAAAATCTTAACATATTCACTAAATTTTCTAAAAATCTAGTGAGCTTTTAAGATTCAAACAATAGTGTGTTCACTGTATTCAGATTCATTTAAATCGAGTGGTTGCATCTCATCAGATCAGATCCGACCTTTTCCATGTTATTTCTTCTTTTATATTATGCATCATCTCTTCTCTTTTCTTCTTTTATTCTTTGTAGTTTCATTTGTTGGCCCTGCGGGGCTTTTGAGGGGTATGGAAGATGATGAAGTCAGCGCCATATGTCTTCTGCTGACAGAACTGAGTGTATGAGTGTAAGTGAGTGAGTGTGTGTGTGTGTGAGTGAGTGAGTGTATGAGTGTGAGTGTGTTTGTATTTGCATTGCATTGGGACAGTGGGACTTAAGTAATTCATTACTTTAGTCATGCATTGTCATGCAATGTTGGCCACGCTTTTTCACAATACTCCTCTTCCCTCTCCTTCGCCCATTTCATTTCTCTTTCCCTCTCCCTTTTCACCCATTTCTTTTTGCTCTTTTCCTTTTTGCCGTCAAATTCCTGCCCACCATTTGCCGGTAGTTGGCATTTGCATTTGTTGCCGCCTGGCGTTGAATTTTTATGGTTTGCTTGCATGCAACAACATTCTCCTCCTCCTCCTCCTCCTCCTTCACCTCTTACTTTTCTTCTTCACCATCCTCTTTCTCGTTCTCTTCGTCATGCTCATCGTCTCTATGACTGCATGTCAAGCTGCTCAACAGCGAAGCTGTTGCAATCAGTGTTTAAAAAACTGCCGAAAACTTCGCAAGCGAACAGCTGCTTCCGCTTGTGCTTCGGCAAAAATCGACAGCCGCAGCCGAAGCAACAGCACAAACTCCGAAAGCAGCTACTTGCTGTTGCTT
>JBANCZ010000982.1:0-26232 GCA_037040025.1 Sphaerogastrella javana | reverse complement strand
TGTGTACATAGATGAAATATATATATATATATATATATATATGTATTTGTATTTTAAATGTAATTATAAAAATTAAATTTTGTGATTACTGCAAAATGATTTATGGTTAATGTCTATTTTGAAAAATATTTTCTAAAATGTTCTGATGAATGGTAAAGCACGAATAATTCTCTAGTTAGTCACAATATTAGCTTAATCCTCTATATGATTTGCAATTTTCAAATAAATAAAGATCACAAGTTATTCAAGTATCGCTTAATCTATATTATTGTCATTTTCATGAATCCTATAACTATAATAATCTTAACTTAACCTATATATTATATATTCTCATTTTCGTTAATCCTATAACTATATTAAATCAATAGATATAATTCTACAATTTACTAATATTGCATACATTTGGATACATTCTTTCTATAGAGATGCTATGTGACCTTATGGCGGTTAGACTGTTCGAGTGCTAAGTAGATATTAGATAAATTCTATTCTATACGACTTAGCATGTACTTAAACATATGTATCTGACTCGATATACCTTGAGCTTTTGCAACAATAACAATCTGTAGCAAAAACAAATGAAAGGCAAGCGAAACAACAATATGTGCGCGTATCCAGCATAAAGAAAGATCCCCAGTCCCAGAGGCCGAAGCATTCCACAGTTGTGACGTTAAATCAGAGCAGAGAGATGATCGGAGCTGAGCAGAGCAGAACAGAGCAGAACACTGCGACCCACTGCTATACAAATAGATATATATTTATATACACACACATAGACAGCACCAAAAGGCAGAAAACTAATAAACAAAAAGAAACTTGCAACTAAAAATAGATAAATTGAAACATTTTCGAACTGAAAAAATTCAAGAGTAGGCAAGGGGACAGGAACAGCAAGGAGTATGTGCTGAGATTTTGAATGTGTGTGTATGTGACTGTGGACATGAATCTATATAGTGTAGTCTCTCTGTGTGTGCCTGACTATTACGACAAGTGAACGAGCGCTGCTTTACTTTTGAGATACAGCCACAGATGCGCATGTATCCGTGAGATACATTGACGAACTCGACTCGCTGCGTACCACACGGCGTATGCGCTCTGCTCAGGACACAGCACACAGCACACACAGTTTAGTCGGACTGACTGTCTGTCTGTGTGTATACGTGTATGAATCTAGTAAATTAAAGATTTTTATTTTGTATTACGTATAGATATATGTTGAAATAGCCAGAGCAGGCACAGAATAGCCAACGGCCAACGTTAGACGTTGTTCGCATAGACAGATAGAAAAAGAGAGAGAGAGCCAACGAAAATGTTCATTTGTGTGAAGTTCTTTGGTTCTTCGCAACTAAATAGCTTTTGTTTTAAAATTAGACCGAAGCAGCGGCTATATTAAACGCATATGAATGTTTTTTAGATTTAGTAGGTATGCTCTATCACATAAAGATACATACATACAACTATACCGCCACTATATACTATCAGCTATAGTATATGGTCTCTCGTTTTCTTTTTGTCTCTGTCTGTCCAATTGTATGTGTTGGTTTTTGTTGTTTTTTCTAGAACTGGGGCCAGTCTTTTTTCTGTACATGGCCTTATGGATAGAAACGACTCAATACCCACTATATGACCCATATATCTGACCGTATTGGGTTTGGCTTTTAACCAGGTGCTCGCTATATATTTTGGAGTCATACCGAATGAGAAATATGTTTTAAAAATATTTTCATCTTGTCGCTAATAAATTTTTGAACGAAAATATTTTTACAATCTTTAGACATGTATATATGCATTCATATATATCATCATGTACACACATAAGTATATGCTGTACTGACTCATTTCAGTGCTGTCTATAGCTATTCACATATGATTAATCAATTGCGCACAGGGGCGTCGCCCAGGGGGTGCTAATATGCGGCCACCACTGCCAGTTGGATGATCAGCAGCCTCTGTGGCATATTAAGAAATATTTTCATATTTTGTATTTTCACTCATCATTAATAAAAGTCTGAGCGTCTGAATAAAGTACTACCATACGCAAATATTCGCATTGCACATTGATTATTGCATTTGGATGCACATGAGTTGAGTACGAATATGTGAATACGAGTGTGTATCTATATAGTATTCTGGTGTGTCCATAGCATTTTGGGCAATTTAATTGGGTGACAAATGCTTACCAAAATAATTTGAATGCTCCACACATCAATGACTAAGTCCAAATGATTCGATTTTATTGGCTAATTAAGAAACGATATATGACCATATGGATGTATATCTTCATATGCATTACGCATGTACGAATCTCAATCGAGCCAAGTCAATTAATCAATATATTGTCAAATGCATTTATTATTTTTGTAATTTACCTATTATTTTTCTTTTAATACATAATCTTATAAACCGCTTTATATCGGAAGTACGAAGTCGACAAGAATTCATTTTTTTTTTGCAATATATCATCGAATAACATAAATAGTTCTCTGTACGAATTTTGACACATGCAATTTGTTTGAAATTCGATTTAATCTATGTACAAATTTAAACTTATCCCTGTCCCATTACTTTTGCATTTGTTACAGATGAGAAATGATGGATAACTAATTATGATCTTAATAAAATACACAATCCCTAATTACTTTAAATATAATTAATCATGAAATTGTCTAACTGTAGGTTTAAACAATATGTAGTCCAAAATTGGTTCAATGTCATATATTAGTTGAGCCAAAAATGAGCTGATGATTGACAGGTGCATGTGTACATTTGGGTTATCCATTTGAGGCGGTTACTAGATGACGGATTCACCTATGAGTTCAGAGATATCTGTCATCTTCTCGCACAGATATGATCTTATATAATGCCATGCCGTAATTCAGGAAGTATTCATTCATTTGTCATACTCTTCGTGTTATTTACGAAAGCTGAACGAATCGAGTCGGGACTGGCGCTGGGTATTTAGGCAAATTGAACATGGCAGGATGAAGAGATGGCTGACGGGGGATGACGAATGGGAACAGTGTACACGGGAGGCGCACGAGAGATGCAGATGCGGCCGAGTGCACGACGCGACACGTTGACCGACGTCGGCAACGTCGTGCCTGACGATGGATATTTATATATCGACAATTTGGATGGGTTCCAATGCATTTAGAAGAGTAGAGTTATCTATAGACTATGTATGTATTTTGGTCATGGTTGCTGTTCCTCTATAGGTTTTATTTTCTGCACCAATTGCTAAAAAATTTCTTATAAAATTATGCATAGAATCAAAATGCCATTACTGACAATATTGATAAGCTCTAAGTATTATTAGTTAAATATTATTAGTTTTTTATTTATTTTTATTAAGCCATTTATCAACGCATTATCCATTTTCCATTTGTTGTTTGTTGTTCTTGGCATTAGCTGCAGGTGCGGGCATTTGATGGACGGCCACTCTCAGTTCACACTCGGTTCATTCGACATTTGCTTTTGAAATCGTCCATTCGCATGCAATAATTGTTGCTGCCTCACAAAATTCGTATTCCACAGTCCCCCACTCAGCCTCTGGGCATTTATAGAAGCGCATGCCAAAACATCTTGACACTAAAATGCAAAATTGCTTTGCGTCAATGACTCAAAACCGAAAATGTTCTCTTAGAACAATAACAACATCTTCAGAAGAGACCCAAACGCACACCATAGCATGAAAATATGCATTACCCATAGCTAACAATAATTGTACCATTGTACCCCAACGGACTCATCTCTTTTTGCAGAAAGTCCGACTAGGTGATGTATACATTTTATCTTTTGGGGTATCTATTTTTCTCAAATAACAGTAGTACAAGTAATCATGCATATTTTGAATAATCTAGAACAGCTAAAATAGTTCCTAACCCGAGCGGGACTCGGTCCCATTCTCATTCTCATAATTTATGTCAACTAAATGCCTGAGAACATGCTTATACCTACATTTAAATAGTTCTTATAGTTTTTATATTTATTTTAGACCCTGTGTTTAAAAATATAAAGGGTCTATAAACTTTGTGAAAATTTGATGTGTGTGAGAGGGATATCGAAAGTAAAGTATATATATTTTAGGTAAAAATGAATAAAAAAATTCTTAATTTTTTTTAAATTAGTTAAATGTACGTTATAGACCACTGACACTGCTAAATATAGGCGGTTCTATATCAATTAAAAGTAAGTTTGAATTTAAATTCAATAAATCAGTTTCCTTTGAAGATGTTTATATGCCGCTACGCCTGGTAAATTATTCTTATAGACTCAGTTTTGTGCCTATGATTGATTAATGAGTGAAAATTGTCGATTATCATTATCGCTGTCTGATATTGATAGTTTTTCTTTTTTTAAAACCAAACGAGAAAAATCGACAGTTAGAATGCAGCTTATACATTATAATTTTCAGTAATTTTGGGACACCCTTTATATATGTAATTGATAATTAGTTCATATAGTCAACGCCGTATTATTAACAGGGTGTATCAACTAATTTAATATTCAGGATCAAGGCGAACGTATAAACAGAGCAGTTTCTCGAAAGTTCTATACTGTTTGGAAAGTACTAAATACAGGGTCCCTAGTGTGAGACATCCCTTGGATATTTTTTTCTATAAGATTTCTTTGGTAAATTAAAAAAAAAAGGTAAAAAGTACCTTTGCTGTCGGATATTTATTTAAGAATATTTATTAATAATTTAAATATATTTCTTATACCTCACTAATAGGAAAATCGATTATCATCTAAGAATTATATTCTCAGCTCTTTCAGATTTGGCAAAGATCTGCTCCACCATATATACTTATGTATGTATGGATAGTAAATTATTGCCTCTATACTCATAAAAGAAAAAGTAATAGAACTTGTGTCAAAATACATAAAATCTGTTCTCAAAACAGAACCGAAACGAAAGATTATCGTTCTGATTTCAAATCTTTTGCAAATTTTATTTGAAATTGTGTTGATGTTAGCAATATACGACTTTGCATGATTGTTGTTGCTGCTTCTTATGCCACTTGTCTCTTGTCTCTTGTCTGATGTCTTTTACTGTTTGATTTGTTTTTGGCTGAAAATTGCGTAAAATTATTTCTGACAATGTCGCAGATTGTGTTTCAACAAGCACAGAACAAGAAGTCTTGAAACAAAACAACCAACAACACCAACACCAACACCAACACCAACAGCAACAACAACACAAACACCAACAACATCCACATTTTTTAGAATATAGAAAACGAAATTATGATCATTTTATCTTATGTGCGAAATGTGTGGCTGTTGGTGCTTGGACCACAGAATAGTCGCTGTATATGTTCTTCTATAAAGTTTCTTCAAGATTCCATTCAAGAAGCGTTGGCGTCAACACAGAGGCGTCCTATAAAGGGGCATATGATTAACAGTAAAACTAAACCCCCTACATACACCAACATATATACCATCATACAAACACACACACACACACACACATTTATACATAGACGCATATAGAGGCAAAGGCTTTTAGGCACGTTGTGGCGAAAGCGAATCAAAATTTATAACTATAAATAAGCTTGAATATTTGTATGTTTGTATATTTGAGAATTGTGAATATTTGAATATTTGAAAATTTGAAAATTGTTTGTCTTGGCATTTGATTTTTGCTGGGAATTTTCATTTGGCAGCTGCTTATTTCTTTTGTTCAATTTTAATATTTAAATCAATTATGAAAAACTTTTCGACTCATCTACCCATCCGCTCATCTGACCATCCACCCATCCACCCATCCACCCATCTGCCCATATACTAAGTTGCTTGGAATCTGTCACATTCTGGGGCAACCTATAAGTTGACAGGACTCGCATGCTTATGCAGAATGTCGATCTGTGCGGATCAGCTTATGTTTAGGTAGAGCACAATGAAATGTTTTGTATTTGTGGGAACATTATTCGGATCTTAGCATTGAAAAAACAAAATTCATTGCATTGCTCTGAAGGACGCCGACAACATTTATTTGATTTTGGCTCTTCGCTGTAGTAGTAGTAGTAGTCGTATTTGTAGTTGTTGTTGTATATAGGTATCTATATCTTGTCTATATATCTGTCTATCTGTATCTGATCTTATCTGTGTTGGTCTATATGTATTGCTGGCGTCTGCGGCCATTTTCGTTTCGTATGTTTTGCGTGTGTGAATGCAGGGCGATCAATGTTTTTGAAGTTCACAACGAATTTTTGTATTTTTTCGCTTTTCGGTTTTCGATTTTGATTTTCCCGATTTCTAAAAATGCCAACATCAAATTGAACATTAAGCGACATAGATAATATGTAACATCTGCGATCTAAACTTTCATTTGATCTGATAAGGATAAAACTACAAATTTATAAAGTTGTTCATTCTTTTTTTTTTAAACCAGATTTAGCTTTTCCTACTGATCCCCACTACTAATTAAACAAGAAAGGAAAAATAACCTACAGGTAGATCGTTGAAAACGCCCCCGAACCGGTGGCAGATCAAATTGGCATTGAGGTGACCAGCAGAGAATAGAACAAAAAAATAAAACAAAAAGCGAAAAATGATCACTAGCTGAATAAGATATATATACAGATATAATATATACAAAAGACAACAAATAAACATGTATGTACATGTACATATATACATATATTGGAAATAGTGTGTATGTGTGGCGAATAAGTAAAAGCTCTAAACGGTAAAGAAAGAAGGCAACGAAAGGGAGTAAGAAAAAAACAAAAACAAGAATTCATTTCATACACAAGGATTTTCACAAATGCAAAATTTGTCATTGAAATGAATTTCACGCACACACACACACACACAACATGTATGCCTGTGTGTGTGTGTGTGTGTGTAAGTAAAGAGAGTGCACCATATTACTTGCTCACGCAATCGTGCAAAAGCTTTGGCTCTCTTTGCTTTTGCTCATCCACTCGCTCTCTTTCTACCACTGTCTCTCTCTTGCTCGCATGGCATCCTGGTGCCATTTGCGATTGCATCATAGCATATGCTTACTCACACAAACACACACACTCACACAGCCATTGCCCACTTGCTAGAGCGAAGAAGAAGCAGCTGCTGCTGATAGACCGAAAAAGGGAGCAAGAAATAGACGAAACGTACCAAATAGCAGCCAGCGCATGCCGTATGCTGGCTCCTCACGCACACTCACACACACTCGCACACACTCGCACACACTCGCACACGCACGCACACATGTACAGTTGCAGCAGGCGATTCGGCAGCACTGAGAGCTTTTTTCACGATCGCTCGGCACAGATTATGGGTATCAAATTGCCTCGTATAAAAGGCAAGTTTACCGGTTGCACGGTTCAGAACGGCTTTCGAGCGCGTAAGTGCAACACCTTTGATGTGTGATATAAATTATTTTGGATATTCTCAAGCGGCAGCATCAGCAGCAGCAGCAGCAACAGCAACAGCAGCAACAGTGTAAAAGAGACAGCAAAAATTTGACCTTTTTTCACGGGTGAATAAAGGCTAAATGAAAAACTCAAATGAAAAACTCGAAATGAATGAATAATTTCTGAAACAATCAATCGATAAGAAACTTCACTTTGTGTGTATATGTGTTTATACATTGATTGTGCGTGTTCTGCATTTTTGGATTATCCTGTTGAGGAGCAAAGTCTGAAAAACTCTATTTCGCGAAAATATGAAATTGTGTAAAATGTTGAAAGTGAAATGGAATACGCTTGTCTACTCTGGATTAAAAGACAACTCTGATACGCAAACGCCATTAACTGGATTATAATTAACTTCTATGCTAACCCTCAATATTTATTTATCTCTCTCTCTCTCTTTCTGAAACGCCGTGTCCTTTACATTTTCACATAACCTTAGAGGTATAGTTCCCCAAATGCGATTTTGATTTAGATTCACGCATAATCAACATCTTGTGTAATACTTATCTTTTTACACAAAGGTCTGAAGGAATTCCTCTTTATTCCCAGTCGGTTTTAATAAAACACTTCAACTGATTAGCTTAGACAAGTTACAATACAAATATCAATAATAATTTTTTGATAGTTATAAAATAGTGAACTTTTATAAAGTTTATAATAATAGATCAAGATGAAATAAAACATAGGATTTATATTGATATAATTTCGAAATGTTAAAAACTGTTTTGATAATCTGAAAAAATGTAATTCAATAATCCTTGAAGTTTTGCTCATCGGATTTGAAAATTACTTAATCATTCATCATAAACAGAGATAGAAATAGTTTGTCTAGTTACTTGAGAATCAAGAAACATAAATATCCATAGACGGACATATATAGTATTTCAAATTACTATTAGATGATTTCATAGATGGAATACCTGTGCTTCAAATATGCGTGTGCAGAACAGCACAGCTAAAAGTCGCGTCGATACAGATACAGATACAGATACAGATACAGATACAGCTAAAGATATAGCGAAATATTTTGAATATATTTTAAAAATAACCGAAAGGCGTTAGAAAGAGAGCGATAGAATCGTATGTGTATTAGAAACGGCATGCGGCAGTCAGTATATTCGAGCAATACATGTACACATACATATAATCATTATGTAGGAAAGCTTCTCTAATACATATACTCAAACGTACGCGCTGCTCAGTACATATACATATGTATATATATATATGTATGTATGCTCGGGCCTTTCTATATACATGTTTCATTTCGAAATCGTAATTTCGAAAAGGAAAATTTTTTTTAAAAATAACGCATTCGTCGAACTGTTCGTGTCTTGTGGCCGTTGTTGTTTTGGCTTTTTCGACCGATTCCGATATCGTTGGCCGATTATACATATACTATACAGAAACATACACATACATATACATCGCAACGGTACAGAATCGTGTCAATTGTGCGATCATTGCAATCTCGCAACTCGTGTCTCTTGGAACACACTCGAACCGATTCGAGGTTTTTGAAAACCCGTGGGAAAATTCAAAAGCCAGTAAAAACTTGTAAGCTTGATAATGGTTATTTCATTTTCAATTGCTTCTTGTGATTCTTTCATTATAATCTTCAAAAGCATTATGTGAATTCCGTGAAAAAAAAAATAAATAAATATTAAAAAAGAAATATTATTATTACAAAAATTTAATGACAATTAATTGACCGCGTTCGTTGAATATACTTAAACAATCATCATAAAAGAAAGAAGAATACAAGAGAATTCTTTTTTAAAGGAATTTCGCGGAATTTTCAAAAAAAATTTTAGAAAATGTATAGAATATTGTAAAATTTCATATTACGTAATAATAGCAACGCCCCACATAGAGCACATACATATATATTATAGACACGACGATGCGGACACGCAAGAGCTATATGTACGCAGCGATATATACGCGATTATATGGCACTGATCTATATTTAGGCGACAACCCACACAACTCACTTGTTGTTGTTCTTCGTGCGGACTCTGTTTATAAGAATATAAACAACAACAACAACTACAACTACAACTACAACTGAAAGAAGAAGAAGCCTCAATTAATTAACTCAAGCTGGGAGGTGTTCGAAAAGAGTCCGAATATCCGGTTACGTGTTTTCGAAAATCACATGGAAATACACTTACTCGGTCGTGCTCATATTTGGAATGAAAACATTCGATAGATATTTTAGAAAAAGGAAAAACACAAGTACTAACTGTGTATCTGTGTGCGAGTGTTGGTGTGCTTAATGTTGTTGTTGCTGCTGTCAATGAAATAGGTCAAAATCATAAACCAAAAAATGGAGAAATAGAAAATTGAAAAAATATTGAATTGTGAAAAATGAGAATATTCAATAATGAATACTAAATATGATATTTATATATTCCTATTTTTTATTTTTATTTATAGGGAAGTTTTGGGCTCACGACGCGATTGAAACAAGAATTTTAAAAGTCCCAAATTTATTTCTCGAGTTTTTAAGTTTAAAAGCGAAATTTAATCAAGATGCCGAAGCCAGCCGCTAGCCAGGAGGATGAGGATCCCACCCCATACCTGTTCGTGTCTTTGGAACAAAGACGTATCGATCAATCGAAACCCTATGATTCGAAGAAGAACTGTTGGGTGCCCGACGAGAAGGAGGGTTATCTCCTTGGTGAGATCAAGGCTACCAAGGGTGATATCGTCTCCGTCGGCCTGCCAGGTGGAGAGGTAATGACAAGCACTCCGACAACGGATGCTGAGTTAAAAAACATTATAGATATATATATATAGATATATTCTAAAATGGTTTAAAAGGTCGAAATATAGTGATTATAAGGTCATACATGTCGTCTTCCCTTTGCTGAAGTACATTTTTGGTACTACAAAATGAATTTTATCAAATGGATAGTTGGCAGCTGGTAGACCTTATAAAGCAACGAACGATCTTTGAAATATTTTTGAATATATTAAATGTATATACATATATATAAAGTACAATGGATACTTCATATATAGCCTATACTCTACACATGATCATAGGTAAAAGATTTCAAATCCGAGAAGGTGGAGAAAGTCAATCCACCCAAATTCGAAAAAATTGAAGATATGGCTGACATGACCGTGCTGAACACACCTTGCGTGCTGCACAATCTGCGCCAGCGTTACTATGCTAAGCTTATCTACGTAAGTGTCCATATGCCGAAACTCACTAATATATGGGTTCTCTTCTCTTTCGGTCTCTTTTCACTCAAAACAAACCAAACCAAAAAACAACCAACCGCTAACAACATCTAACCACGACTAAATGACAAAACGAAACAATATAATATATAAAAATAAAAACAACAACAAATAAAATGGGTTGAAATGAAATATAATAAATGGGTCAAATGAATAAAATAGACGAAAGACTTCAAGAAAGATCAGCTCCAGCAGGTGAACCCTCCAAAATACGAAAAAGCTGAGGATATGTCCAACTTGACATACCTTAACGATGCCTCTGTGCTCCATAACTTGAGGCAGAGATACTACAACAAGCTCATCTATGTAAGTAATTGCCGTACCGGTACGGCAATAGTACTCCCCCAACAAATCACGTTCTACCACCGTTTACCTCCAATGTTCAATGTCATTAAAACAATGCTTTTGTATCATTTAAAAGAACTGGAAAAGTTAAAATGAAATTTAAGCTAAATGCAACAATTAGAATCAATAAAATGCTTTCAAATAATGAAATTAATGTGAATTAACGCACTTTTCAATAATAGAACTAACCAATGTGTAGCTTAAACATCTTAAATATTTTTGGCACATACAAAACCAAAGATTCATTATATTATCTAGCTCTTTAGAACATAACACACGCTAACGAATTCCATAGATTGTATTTTGTACGCACTAAAATAGCTTTTACTACAAAAACATGAAATGAACCTTTGCCGTCCAGTCAGATTGAACGTGACACTGGAAAGAAAATGGTTTCTATCAATACACCTGCACTTACACCAAAAAACTATACACACAGCACAAACCAAGCACACCACAAGGATGCTGAACCGACAAGATCATCACAGCAAGCACTCGTATTATCATCTACCCTTTCCAGCAAACAAAGCAAAACTTTAAACAAGTATTGGAAAAACGAAAAACCACTACAAAAATGATAAACATCGTAGTTAGTTACCCATAAAACGAACACCAAAAACTGGTTGATCCACAACAATAAATATAAATCCAAACAAAAAAGCACAAAAAACCTGAAAAAAACAGACAAAAATGTTACTAAAAATCTCCCGTACGAAACGTCTCTAAAACAATGAACTTTGTGTCGCTGAAAATACGGTTACAAATCAGCGGCAAAGTTCAAAAAGAACTACCCATGTTTTCGAGACGTACCACCCCTATTAATTGTATGACTAACGAATAATCAATCTACGTAATCAACTTTTTATTAACTTATATCATTTTAAACATCTTTCTCCAACAAAAAATAGACCTACTCCGGTCTTTTCTGCGTTGCCATCAATCCTTACAAGCGCTACCCCGTGTATACCAACCGTTGCGCTAAGATGTACCGTGGCAAGCGCCGTAATGAGGTGCCACCCCATATTTTCGCCATCTCTGACGGTGCCTACGTCGACATGTTGACCAACCACGTGAATCAATCTATGTTGATTACCGGTGAGTCTGGTGCTGGTAAGACTGAGAACACGAAGAAGGTCATTGCGTACTTCGCCACTGTTGGCGCTTCCACCAAGAAGGATGAGTCCCAGAAGAACAAGGGCTCCCTGGAAGATCAGGTTGTGCAGACCAATCCTGTGCTTGAGGCTTTCGGTAACGCCAAGACTGTGCGTAACGATAACTCCTCTCGTTTCGTAAGTACTTAGAAAACAATATCAAATAATGCAGGGTATCTCATTAAATTCACACATTAAATTCGTTTAGGGTAAATTCATCCGTATTCACTTCGGTCCCACTGGTAAACTGGCTGGTGCTGATATTGAGACCTGTAAGTTCAACTATCTCTCTTTCTCTTTGCTTTTAGCAATTTTACAACTATATCTCTCTTTTATAGATCTGTTGGAGAAGGCTCGTGTCATCTCCCAGCAGTCGCTGGAGCGCTCCTACCACATCTTCTACCAGATCATGTCTGGTTCCGTTGCCGGTGTTAAAGGTATACAAACGCATTCCAATCTCACCTAATCATCATCATATCTCTCTCTATCTTTCTCCCGAAGTAAGAGTTTTACATTACTCTGATTTCAGTAAATATAGCAGTTGCTTAGGTTCAACAATTGTACACAAACACATACATATACACTTACACCTACACGTATACTCATACACACTCATGCATAGTTTTCTATACAAACAAATTTTATTATTCTATTTTCAACCCAACAAAATCTGTTTAGAAATCTGTGGTTTGACCGATAACATCTACGATTACCACATTGTCTCCCAGGGCAAGGTTACTGTGCCCAGTATCGATGATGCTGAGGAGTTCTCCCTTACAGATGTAATTGTCCCATATATGAATTACACAAAAAATTAATTGTTTTGGTTATATTACTACTAGACTTTCGTAATACTATCGTAATTGAGTATTTATTTGGTTAACTCTTTGCTAGCTTAAATAGCGTAAAACGTAATCGTTATCGTTAACGTTAATCGTAGCGTTTACGTAGGCCAATCGTCAATTGCTTTCAATGGCTATTAGCTAGGCTATACATATACCTATATATTCCAAACTGCCAAAAAACCATCCAAAGATACGGATTATTGGAATATGAACATCCAACCTACTCCCCAATCCCAATTATCATAATGCCGTTTAACTCATACCATATCCCAACTAATAACATCCATATTTGTGTGAATCCATATTAAATATGATATTCTCTACCTTTTGCATATATATCAACCGAACACGCACATTCTTGTATACGCACATTTGTACGCAAACTGTCGTTCGATAACGATTGATGTGTATCGATATGCAGAATATTGCCTGCTATCGAACAACATTTACGATTATCGTATTGTTTCGCAAGGCAAAACTACTATACCAAGTGTTAATGACGCCGATGAATGGGTCGAAGTGGATGTAAGGCCATACAGAACATGGTTACTTATACACATGCTCACCTTTTATATCGATAAATGTCTATTTGTGTTCTAACCTCAACAACAACTACAACAACACCAACAATGTGCATAATTTCTAATTGTCTCGGAGCCTTGGTTCCTATTGTGTTGTCGTGTATTCTATGTTGTACATACTTTATGTATAGTCAACGTCCTACCGAAAAATCTGTCCTATATAAAATATATATATCGTCCGTCCCTATATCAATGTGTTAACTTGTCTGTCCCGTAAACTTATGTCATATATATATGTAAACCCAAAATTCATAATGCTTACAATATGCCAAAGCCAAATCAAACCTAATTGCAAACATTAATCTTAACCCTAATACCGGATTAACAATTGAAACTAAAAACTAAACGAGTTAGGATTTACATGATTTCTGCGAGGTAGGACCATACTCATTACACGCCCAATACAAAAAAAAAATGATATATATATATTATGTATTTATTACTACACTCCATGATATAACTAGAGATGGTATTTCTTACGCAACATATTGGTGATTATCCTGGCATTTGCCAGGGTAAAACACGGATACCCGGTGTCAACGATGGTGAAGAATTTGAGTTAACCGACGTAAGTTGTGTGCCCAGACAAACTTTGTTCACAACTCCGATCAAAAGAATAAATTCCCGTAAAGCCCAATAGAACTATTGTAAAATATTTAAACGATTTTTTCTCTCACTATCTCTCTTTTTTTATATTCTATGAACACGTTGCCGTTGATATTTTCATATTATTGATCTGAACACGTTCTTCGATAATTTTAAAGCAAACTTTTAATCGTACTCGTACTTTTATTGTAAATATTCCACTGTGTGTTAATTTTCATTTGTTATTCCGGAATTATCTAGCGCTTACTGTCAATCTGTATCTTTCTCTCTCTTAAGTACATATAATTATTATAAAAAATGGGCTCCGCAATAGTTTGCACTTACTACCTGGTTATGTAGCCTTTCTTATCCCAAATGGCTGGGAGCAGGACGTCTCTATTGGACCTAGACTTAATAAAATTGTATTAAACTTGACACCGGGTAAATTAAATATTTTGAGTATTGAAATGCCATAGGCTCTTGAGAGAAAGCCCGCTCCTGGCTTGAAAAACTAAATCAAATTTGCACTGTTCTTAGCGGAGTTCATCGATAACACACAATACAAAGTACACTGTACACATATCACAGCACAGATTACTCATACACACCTACACAGACAAACAATATACACCTAGAGAAATATTTCCCCACCCACACGTATATATATATATATATATATATTTTAGACTTAATGGATAAGTTCTTCTCTTTGTAATCTTTGTGTCTTGTTATTTGATTTACGCTAAACCGAACAACAACCTTTATCCGACTATATATATCTGTAGACATGTGCTTCCTCTCTGATAACATTTACGACTACTATAACGTATCCCAGGGCAAGGTAACTGTGCCCAGTATTGATGACTCTGAGGAATTCCAGCTTGCAGATGTAAGTGATGGCCGTACAACGCGAAGTGTGCGTTATGCGCTATTTGTATGTTTCCGGTACTTGTCTGAACGACTTGTGTACCATATTTCCACCAATACACCAACACGCCCACAGAGATATTGTATAGCTATAAATATAGTTATAGATATAGATATTATGTGTGTGTTTATACATCGTTTATTTTCGTTACCCATTTTTCCAGTTTGCAGACGTAGTATTCATTCTACGTCAATCTTTATCGGAATGCCCATAGCGTAAGATTTGTATGACGATATCTCCCGAACTGCCCGATTTAAATGCAGATATATCTGTAAATGTACTTAATACAAATTCCCCACAACTATAACGTGTGTTGTGTGGTATTGTGACTGGCCTGACCTAATCGATTGTGTTTAGCTTGTTGGAATGTGTATGCAATTAGTTATATAAAATATATAGATATGTACTTCTAGTTATACTATACTATACAGTTATACTTGTGTGTGTATAATGCCCTGGTTTAGTCAGATTTGTACCAGAAAGCCAACTACATGATACTTGTGTACAAATCTAAATTAGATAAGTTCCATTCTATAACGGCCCCATATCGACTTCAGTGCCGTTTCAGTGTAAGCACTCTATCCTCTGGAAAAAAAACCAAACCATAGCACGCTCTATTTTTCTCCCTGCATATATGAATTGGTCTTGTTAGTCTTTAAGCAAACACTGTCTATCGATTCCGGAATTTTTAAGCTTCCCGAAAAAAACAAAAAAAAAAAAAAAAACAACTAGTAAAACAAAATCAACTCTCCCTAGGTTTACTAATATTACCGCTTTTTTTGATTGCCGCAAAAATTTTGGATATATCTACTTACTGTAATATTATATTATATACGTTAAAGCATGATGCATGTTTTAGATACTTAAGCTACACTCAACAACTCTAATATATACCCGGCAAATATAAAAAACAATCTAACGCCTTAAAAATTTTCCAGTAACCCCATTAATAAGTTCCAGTGGAAGATAATTAATTGGTAAATTTTGCTTCGTTTTGTAACGCAAATATAGCAAGCCTTCGACATCTTGGGCTTCACCAAGCAGGAGAAGGAGGATGTGTACAGGATCACCGCCGCTGTCATGCATATGGGTGGCATGAAGTTCAAGCAACGTGGTCGCGAGGAGCAGGCTGAGCAGGACGGTGAGGAGGAAGGTGGCCGTGTATCTAAGCTGTTCGGCTGCGATACCGCTGAGCTGTACAAGAACTTGCTCAAGCCCCGCATTAAGGTCGGTAACGAGTTCGTCACCCAGGGCCGTAACGTCCAACAGGTCACCAACTCCATTGGTGCTCTCTGCAAGGGTGTCTTCGATCGTCTCTTCAAATGGCTGGTCAAGAAGTGTAACGAGACTCTGGATACCAAGCAGAAGCGTCAGCATTTCATTGGTGTACTGGATATTGCTGGTTTTGAAATCTTCGACGTAAGTATGCCAACACCAACTGACGGGACACTCTACTCTCTTTGTAGGTCTTTGACTATACCTTTCATAGTTTATAGTTTTAGACTTACCAAGGCTATCAATGGCTGTACCCTAGCTCCAAGCTAGAGTAGACCTATTGCAGTCGTACTGCTAACACGTCTCTCAACAGAAAAATCAGAAAAGACTTGGGATGTCTTGGGTTGAAATAACCCTTGAAATAGTTTGCAATAGGCGCACAACCTATACTCAGCATTTAGCATCCAGCACACAGTACACTATGTTCAGTTCAGTTTATTACAGCACACAGAAAACACGATCATGTTATTCGCGTTACAGTTTCTATTTTAATCTTGAAATATTTTATCGATGTAGTACAATGGCTTCGAACAATTGTGTATTAACTTCACCAATGAGAAATTGCAACAGTTCTTTAACCATGTTATGTTCGTCTTGGAACAAGAGGAATATACGAGGGAGGGTATTCATTGGGACTTCATTGATTTCGGTATGGACTTGCTGGCTTGTATCGAGTTGATTGAAAAGGTGCTTACAGCATAATAGAACTCTCTGTCTTCATATATGTACTCAATGTTTATTCAACTGCACCTATTTGTTTGTGTTTTAGCACTGAAATATAAATATATATATATGTCATTGATCTATTCTATCAGCATAGCTTACGATATTAGGACAGTCAGGTAAAACATCATTTTACGTGTTTTGTGAACATCCCCTGAGCACAGTTTACAAATAGGGATTATTCAGCACCCCCTTAAGCACTCCGTATTGTATTGTAAAGCACTTGTTTAAAAATATGTTCACCTCTCCCCAACCCCAACAACATATATGAATTAGTACAACGGTTTCGAGCAACTGTGTATTAACTTCACCAACGAGAAGTTGCAACAATTCTTCAACCATCACATGTTCGTTTTGGAGCAAGAAGAATACAAGAAGGAAGGTATTGAGTGGGCCTTCATCGATTTCGGTATGGACTTGTTGGCCTGTATTGATTTGATTGAAAAGGTTCGTCTCCACACAATGTATGCTCCACTTCTTAGCACTGCTCCAACTAGAATTTAAGCGTTATGAATATTACTACTTAAGTCTGTTCACTCTTTTGAACAATTCATCTAGAACTGATGAACCTCTCTAGAGTGTACTGTACTGTATCAATATATATATATTTTACAGCCTGTTTCTTAGGGAACAAGTGCGCCCAGAAGTGTTACTACCCGAAAAACAAATCCATCCAAATACCCATGCACCCATTTATGTTCAGTTTCGATGTTAATGTCGAAGGGGGAAATCAAAAGGAGAATCTACGTAACTAACACAATGACAACTACACATTATTTCACACGTTACTTCTGACTAACCCAACTACTTTTATGTTGAATATTGTTCCGTTCCGATACAGTACAACGGTTTCGAACAATTGTGCATCAATTTCACTAACGAAAAACTGCAACAATTCTTCAATCATCACATGTTTGTGTTGGAACAAGAAGAGTACCAGCGTGAGGGCATCGAGTGGACCTTCATTGATTTCGGCATGGATCTGCAAATGTGTATTGATTTGATTGAAAAGGTACAGGGGCCATAACTATCTCATATAACGGATAGCCAACTGTAGACCGCCATCACAAAAATATGATAATAATAATCACAATAATAATACACAATTCTAATGCAGTTGCACTGTTGCACTATAACCTAGACATAAGATCGCCTAGCCTAATGCAAAAAATTAAAAAGAAAATCTCTACTAGATCTAATACACGTAATGCCAATGCCAACTAACGAATCATCGGGTAAGTTATGTTACATGTTGTCTGTGTACTACTCACTAATGACGTTACCTGCCGTTCTAGTAATGTAGTACCATTCATTGCGTATATATTGTGTGTTTTGCTTTGACTAGTTTCAAGTATAATGCGTGCTTCTGTACTAAATGTGTGTTAGAGTGTTTTTCAGCCGTACTAAGACTTGCAAATTATATTATTATAGCCTATGGGTATCTTGTCCATCCTGGAAGAAGAGTCTATGTTCCCCAAGGCTACCGATCAGACCTTCTCGGAGAAGTTGACCAACACCCATTTGGGCAAGTCAGCTCCATTCCAGAAGCCCAAACCACCAAAGCCCGGCCAGCAAGCTGCTCACTTCGCTATTGGCCATTATGCTGGTGTTGTCGCCTATAACATCACCGGTTGGTTGGAGAAGAACAAGGATCCTTTGAACGACACTGTTGTCGATCAGTTCAAGAAGTCGCAGAACAAGCTGCTGCAAGAAATCTTCGCTGATCATCCTGGCCAGTCTGGCGGTGCTGAACAGGCTAAGGGCGGTCGTGGCAAGAAGGGCGGTGGCTTCGCTACTGTCTCATCGGCCTACAAGGAGCAGTTGAACAGCTTGATGACCACTCTGCGCTCCACTCAGCCTCACTTCGTCCGTTGCATCATTCCCAACGAAATGAAACAACCTGGCCTTGTTGATGCTCACTTGGTTATGCACCAGCTGACTTGTAACGGTGTGCTTGAAGGTATCCGTATTTGCCGTAAAGGTTTCCCCAACAGAATGGTCTACCCCGACTTCAAGATGCGGTAAGTATGAGAAAGGGATACTACTATATACGTAAATTTATCACATTTATAGATGACACTAGCACAGATATACATAATTAAACTTTAAACTATTTATACAATACAATACTTAGCTATATATACCTACATATATACCTTAATACTTAACATACATTTATAGATTGTAGTTAATAATTAGCACTCAGTATGTACATACAATGGAGATAGAACTGTCGATGTAATATTATTTATTAATATTAACTATACATAAATTAATACTCTAGTTATATGATTCTGGCACCTGCTGTCATGGCAGCCGAAAAATTGCCTAAGAACGCTGCAACCAAGTGTTTGGAAGCCGTTGGACTGGAGGCAGACTTGTACCGCATTGGTAACACTAAGGCACGCATTGACCAAAACATAGTGCAATCTATATAGCCATGTATATAGTGTAGTCCAATAACCAATCAGTCCAATCCAACTGTATTATCGTATTATTGTAGTCTATCGCACTTCTCACTTGTATATTGTAACTTTGTAACTTCATGTACCAGATCCAGTTCCAGTTCCAGTTTCAGGTGTTTCAGTGCTGTATTATGATGTTTTCATCAGGTGTTAAGGATTGTCTCTCAATTTCGAATGATATTCACATATGTGTAGCATGTTGTACTTTTACTTGGTGTCGTATATATATCATTTAATTGTAATCGCATCAACAGGTACCAGATTCTGAACCCTCGCGGCATTAAGGGTCTCGAAGATCCAAAGAAAGCTTCCAAGATTCTGATTGAGACCACTGAGCTGAGCGATGATCTCTACCGTTTGGGCCATACTAAGGCACGACTAAGTTCCCCAATTATAATCGCTTATGCGCCTATATTCAATTCTATTCATTCTTCTTGAGTGGATGGCTCAATTAGAATTTATTATATATTTTTCTCTCTGTAGTCAATAATCCAAACAAATCAACACACTTAGAACGATGCCTCAAAACGCCAACGCGAAAGCATCTTCTTCAATTTACACACCACAACAAAACACAACAAACACCAACATAAAATTCACTTCAGATATCAATACATATCTCAAACGTGGTCGCAAGTGTATACTTGAAAAAAAAACCGAAAATAAAATGATTGATACATTTTGATTTGCAGCTATCAAATTCTGAATCCAGGTGGTATTGTTGGCGTCGATGATCCAAAGAAGTGTGGCTCACTTATATTGGAATCCACAACATTGGATCCCGATATGTACCGTATTGGGCACACTAAGGCATAGTCACGTTCCACAGAATCCAATTCCAAATCAATAGAATCAACTATCCCAACTATCTATGAAATTATGCATTTTGCGTACCTCTTTACCGTTTAATTTTATAATTCTCACTACTCTTATAATCTTTTTTCCTCCAAGTAGTTATTTTTTGACGTAATTCTTGTTAAATCTATCTCCCGTATACTTGACGGATTCCACACAGAGCTAGTATCCGTATACAGAATTATTTATCGCTCTCTTTCTTTCTCTATCTCTCTATCTATCTCGCTGACAATATTCAATACATTCGTGAACTCTGTTAATCTAAAAGCAGAGCCATATTATCGGGCGCCCTTCAGAAAAGAGAAACAAAACCTTGCCAGGGGCGCTATTCAGCACAATATTTATTCTCCTCATCCCCTATTTTCCTCTCCAATGAGATGATTCCCTCTATTCTCTTTCTCTTGCTCTCTTTTTTACACACACACACCTATACACACATACATCGATACACACACCCCAGAACTCAAATATAAACCCTGTTCTGCAGCATGGGTTCTAGTTTTGAAGTAGTTAATTAAAATTGTCTTTGGTTTATTTTCCGATTCCATATCTTAAGATCAAATGTAAATAACACTAGACCTAAGCTAGTTATACTAAATCCTAGTTATATAAATCACATATGTATGAGAAACTGTAGCTAAAACAAACACACATCGTTATGTTTACCTATAATTTTTGATTTGATAATCATCTATATGTAATCAATCTATATGTCATACGTGAACAACATATAGCTACCAAATCCTGAACCCTAAGGGTATCAAGGGTATCGAGGATCCCAAGAAATGCACGAAAATCCTCATCGAATCGACCGAGCTGGCCGAAGATCAGTACCGTTTGGGTAACACAAAGGCACGATACATTTTTCTATTCAACACACAGCTCGAACTACTCACAATCTTCAAAATACTTCAACAAAAACACTCTCTCGTCTATGGCTCCAAAACCGATGTCCATACACAATTACAAATACAACAAAAAAAAAAAAAAAAAAAACACGCGAACACACAGACACACTGCAGTCAGATACTGAAACCTAAAAAAGTGGGATACAAAGCCCAAAGGTTATAGCACTGCAAGAGTCCTGTGGGCATGTCGTATTTTTCTCTGTCTGTCTCACTATTTACTACTATACCATACTTGTCTCTTTTCAAGTTGTAGTAAACGAAATGTACACGAAATCCATTTAGACACAAGGACTATCGTACCAATCCATCTAATTCCTGAATACCAATATAAAAACCTTTACAAAAAAGGTCTTCCCCCACAAAACCAAATCCAAATCTGATAAAACTCCCAACAATTGGTATTATTATGATTATGATTTGTAGTATTAACTTACATAGACTGTAACGATACTAGACTATATAGCTGTAGTCGTTTACTAATCTATCAAAAATGTAATTCTTAGTTATTTTTACGCACTTGGCTAACAACACTGGAAGAAACATAATAATACAATACAAATTCCATTCAACTACTACTACCATTCAAACCTATCCACAACAGCTACAAAATCATGTGCCCCAAGCTATTGGTGGGCGTCGACAAAGACAAAAAGGCCACTGAAATAATCATTAGGTTTATCGATTTACCCGAAGATCAGTTCCGTCTCGGTAACACAAAGGTATATCACAGACAATATACTTTATACATGAAACACTTGCATGCTCTACGTAATGAAAACCAAAAAAAATATAGATCTCTGCCTATCTCGAACTCATTGGGAATTCAGTTAAACTCTCAGCTAATAGTACATGGCTCAGTATCTGGATTATCAAAGATCGAAGATAGCAGTACACACTTGCTATTCAATCCATCCAATCACTCACTAGTTCTAAGCAGCACTATATGTTCTCAAATTCATCTTAATCATGTCTGACAAATGTTGCCATATTCATCATCTATGTGTTGTTTGTCTTGTTTTTATGTTCTGTATGTATTGTACTTTCTTTATGATTTTCTACTCTTTTATGTTTGTTTGTACCAAATCCATCCTGTCTACTATCCCAGTTCAACCTGTCGAAAAGTGTTTTTGAAGAATCGCAACTGCTTTAGCATAAATAAAAAAAATGATCGAATAAACTTTCCATGATGAATTCATATGGATTCGAATGGAGAGTTTATGGCTTAAAGCACGCGCTCTCTACATGTACCAGGTTCAACAGAAAATTAACCTATTTCTATATGTTGCTCCTCCCCCGTTGCATTTTAAATACTTGCCAAATATCTAGGTGTTCTTCCGTGCCGGTGTCCTGGGTCAGATGGAAGAGTTCCGTGATGAGCGTCTCGGCAAGATCATGTCCTGGATGCAAGCCTGGGCTCGTGGTTACCTGTCCCGCAAGGGCTTCAAGAAGCTGCAGGAGCAGCGTGTCGCCCTCAAGGTCGTCCAGCGCAATCTGCGTAAATATCTGCAGCTCCGCACCTGGCCCTGGTACAAACTGTGGCAGAAGATTAAGCCTCTGCTCAACGTCAGCCGCATTGAGGACGAAATTGCCGTAAGTATACATACTTAAATTTCGACTGAGGTCTTAACAGTGGCAGACCTACTACTACTATATGGCACATAGTATTTAGTATATACCATAATATTTAATAGTTGTGTTTTCGTGTGGTTTGAACTTGGCCAACAGTTGCTGCTGGCAATCAAGCGTAGCCCTGGCATGTCCATGCCTACATTGTCAGCTATAATTGGATAGATGACAGCAGCTGCTTGGCAATTGTATGCTTGGTATTATATGTATTATTATATAGTCTGATCGAAAAATTCTTGTGCTTAATTAAGCACCCAAATCTAATACCTCAACATTGACATGCATATTGCAATTGCAATTTCAATTCGACTGCACACACATGCAGCACACCTACGCAATACCCAAACGCCTTTCTGTTCTATACAAATAAAGTACATCCCAATTTCGTATCGATTTTGTTACAATTCCATTTCGATATCAAGCGAATATAAATAGATGCTGTCATAATCAGCCAGAGCAAATGCTTTGCTTAACTCAACATACTTTTTCTCTGAATCTCAACATTTCAGTCATTCACCGTCTCTCTCGCACATTTCGCTCTAGAAAAGGAGCTGGAATAATCCATAGAAAATCGAAATGATTTCCGTATTGCGCAGAATATGTTCATATTTATATATAGCTGAACATTTTCAACATTTTCAGCATTTTGAGGTGTTTTGTGCTATATATTGAGCAATATCTATAGCTCCATCTCAATGGCTATTCTCGGCACATGTTCGCAGCTCACTTTTTAATGTGAGTGTAAAATAGTGAGTGTGAGTGAGTATTGTGAATGTGTGTGAGAGTATTTACAGCAGTTGCCAATTAGCTTGCTAATTAAATAATAAAAAAAAGGCTGGGCGTATGATTAATACGCATACGCCGCATTGGCTTAGCTCAATTCAAATGATGAGTAATAATAACCACAATATATTAATATAATGTGTATGCATGTGCGAGAGAGACAACATTAATTGTGTATATATATATTGAATATATAAATATACATATAAATATAAAGTACACCTGCTGCTGGCCCGCACAAGTGCGAAATGATAGCAACCAATGCGAAATGTTGAATTATGAATTATGAAGAGGCAGCAAGCACAAATTACAGATGCCATCGCCATCGCCAGCGCCAGCGCCAGCAGTGGCAGAGGCAACAACAGCAGCAGCAGCAGCAGCAGCAGCAACAGCAACAGCAACAGCAATAGCAACAACAACAGCTAAAGCAGCAGCTGCTTTCTAGCTGCCACTTTGGGGCGTTGTTGCTAATTTTATAGCCAGAAAGGCATAGCGATCGTGGCACAGTGCAATCGCAGCAGCCATTCCAGTTGTATTTGACCAGAGTCGCCGTGTGGTGCGAAATCGAAATCGAAACGAATTATCCGAATAATCATATTGATATATAGATATATAAATACATAAATTTTACAAACTGATCTGCTGTTTTGATCTGCATTGATCAGTTATTAATTATTACATCAATTATATCAATTGATCAATCTAACGAGTCAACTTTGAATTATGGCTGACGAGAAAAAAGCCAAGAAAACGAAAAAGTCTGCCGAGGCTTCGCCTGGCGATTCAGCTGCAGCTACTACACCGGCTGAGCCTGCTGCTGCCACTGAACCAGCTACTCCTGCAGAGCCACAGCCAGAACCAAGTGTCGAACCACCAGCAGCACAACAAGAAATACTGCCAATAGAACAGGCCGCTGATAGTGGTACAGCAGTTAGTAATTCAACATCTGCTTCTAATGACTTACAGCGTCTGGAGGAGAAGGCCAAGAAGGCTGAGGAACTGCATGCCGCTGAAGTGAAAGTACGCAAGGAATTGGAGGCTCTCAATGCCAAGCTTTTGGCTGAGAAGACCGCCCTGTTGGAGTCCCTGTCCGGTGAGAAGGGTGCCCTCCAGGACTACCAGGAGCGCAACGCTAAGTTGACTGCCCAGAAGAACGACCTCGAGAACCAGCTGCGCGTAAGTATTTAGTTCTTCACTAGAATAAATTCTCACAAAAAATCTACAAAAATAATATATAACCTAGTTACCTAGTGCACCCCACAATTAACCCACCCCCTTGACTACAGACTCGCAATTCCATAAGCAAATCGTAAAAGCGAAAATTTATCAAGTGCAATCAGGCGAATCAATTGCTCGGGTTTATTCTATTTTGAGAGATTTCGAGCATCAATTGATGATGATGTTGATGTAGATGATGTGCGCACTTGCTAAATTTAGCTGTATGATCGATGTACAACCGCCCACTCAATTGAGATTGGAATTAATACGAATAACTATTCTATGTATGTTTATTTAATAATATATAGGACATCCAAGAGCGCCTGACTCAGGAGGAAGATGCCCGCAACCAGTTGTTCCAGCAGAAGAAGAAGGCTGACCAGGAGATCTCTGGCCTGAAGAAGGATATTGAAGATCTGGAGTTGAACATCCAGAAGGCCGAACAGGATAAGGCCACCAAGGATCACCAGATCCGCAACTTGAACGACGAGATCGCCCACCAGGATGAGCTCATCAACAAGTTGAACAAGGAGAAGAAGATGCAGGGTGAGAGCAACCAGAAGACTGGTGAGGAGCTGCAGGCCGCTGAGGACAAGATTAACCACTTGAACAAGGTTAAGGCCAAGCTCGAGCAGACCCTCGATGAGCTCGAGGATTCCCTGGAGCGTGAGAAGAAGGTCCGCGGCGATGTTGAGAAGTCTAAGCGCAAGGTTGAGGGTGACCTCAAGCTGACCCAGGAGGCTGTTGCCGATCTGGAGCGCAACAAGAAGGAGCTCGAGCAGACCATCCAGCGCAAGGACAAGGAACTGTCCTCCATCACCGCCAAGCTGGAAGATGAGCAGGTCGTTGTTGGCAAGCACCAGCGCCAGATCAAGGAACTGCAGGCCCGCATTGAGGAGCTCGAGGAGGAGGTCGAGGCTGAGCGTCAAGCTCGCGCCAAGGCCGAGAAACAGCGCGCCGATTTGGCCCGTGAGCTCGAGGAATTGGGTGAGCGTCTGGAGGAGGCTGGCGGTGCCACCTCTGCCCAGATTGAGCTCAACAAGAAGCGTGAGGCTGAGCTCAGCAAACTCCGCCGCGATCTTGAGGAAGCCAACATCCAGCACGAATCTACCCTGGCCAACCTGCGCAAGAAGCACAACGATGCCGTCGCCGAGATGGCCGAACAGGTTGATCAGCTCAACAAGCTGAAGGCCAAGTAAGTATTGCTTCAAATCTTCTCGCTCTCTATCAATAGATCTTCGCCAGCTCTTGCAGATACAGTGGTTCATATGAAG